>CAJHZI010000500.1:1315000-1570000 GCA_905160935.1 Enchytraeus crypticus | reverse complement strand
AATTACATTAAATCATAGTCCCAGATCATAATGATCACATAACATCATAATAACATGCTTATTGGTCATCTTACGCAATCAGTGGCGGATTCAGGGGGGACCCAGGAGGCCCGGGCCCCCACCTTAGGCCCGACGATAAAATTTTTAAAACTATATTTTCATTGTTTCCATGGAAATTTCTATGTGTCAGTGTGTTTGTAAGGGTAGTGGGTAGGGTGGGGGAACGAGAGAGAACTCAGTTCTACTAGATCACATTTTTTGAAATATGGGACAACGGGCCTATATTTTGTATACTAGGAGCCCTGTAAATGGAAGAGGGCCCGAAAAATGTTGACCGTTTCACTAGCTCTCAATTTTCGCTTTAACTACTGTATAAGAGGAAAAAAGGGTGCTAGTAAAAAATGTGAACTCTGTCCCGCAGCAGTGGTGCAAGCAGCCTTGGCTGGGAGGGGTTTAAGCCCCCCCCCCTCCTCCGCAAAAATTAGAGCATTTTTGCAATTCGTTCTGATCCGCTGAGTTTCTTCAAAGGTGAAAAAATTAACCTACTTTTTTCCAAAAACTTTAGGAGCTAATTTACGCATTTTAGGTTTTCCTCACTTGGTACGGTTTGAGTGGTGAGGGGGGGGGGGTAAGATACACTCACTCTACTAGCCGAGCTCAATAGTGAAAACATTTTGAGCCCCCCCCCCTACAGCATTTTTTCTGATTGCGTCACATGTCCCGAAGAAGGCGGGGCTGGGGTGTAAGCAAAAAATGTGTACATTCCCAAAAAGAATTTCAGGCCCCCCTAAAAAAATTCTGGATCCGCCTCTGTACGCAATGTTTATATTCTGTCTTCAAATATTTCGCATAACAATTAAACAACTTTCCCGTTTGTGCTTTCTATAGATATAAATAAGCATATCTACTGCTAAATTTGTGAATTTTGGTTAAACAAACATCATACGTGAGAACTCAGATAGAATTTATAACAATCACATATCTGATGATTTCATGAGAACATCCCAGGCACAATTTTAAATTGAGCAGAGAATTCTTTTCCCTGAACTTTTTCAGAAATACAAATTCCACTAGATATCAGCATATAGATCATCAGAAAGTTAGCCAACTCAAATCTGTCAAGTTATGATTTCACTCAACTCCTGAAAAATCTAAATGATGATCCTGTTTCAGCAACTAAATCTTCGGCATTGGTTTTTCTAGAGAATCTGTTATTACAATCTCATCATCGGCTGCAGCCCATCGTAGAACCAGACTATGGCTTAGAACAAGCTCTGTGTGACTGGCGCAGAGACGATGAAGGATAGCGGCTCGCATTCATCATTACGCCTTATTTACGGACGATTGTATCGCTTTTAAATCGTCTATCTGTTTAATGTTCGTACATTTTTCAAGGATTTTCTGCTCATCTGTCATCGGTTTCGTTCTATCGGTTCTCATCTTCTAAACAAGAGTCTAATACTTCGGCTCGTATAGGTATGCCTGCAATAACTGCTCGACATACCAGTGATAGAATGATTGATTGATAAATTAATGCAAATTGATGTTTACGCTCCTGTAAAAAGGGGAGGTGCTTGTATTACTCGAAAGACTAAAATGATATGTAAAGGACTGGCTAAGAAGGATGCAGGCAATTTATACTCAAATTCAAAGCAAGTATCATCCTCTCTTACTTTTTTCTCTCCCTCTCTATTTCTCAGTCTCTGTAGTAATAGTTGTGCTAGCTCTCTCTCTCACTCTCTCTCTCTCTCTCTCTCTCTCTCTCACGCGCACACACACACACATAGACAGTATTTATATAAACAGTATTAATAATAATAATAATTATAATGATAATGATAATAATAAAGGTTAAATGTCCGTTTCCTCACACAAGGATGGTGTCAGAGATGTTTATGTGTCAGAGACGTATAATATATATATATACATATATATATATATATATATATATATATATATATATATATATATATTATACGTCGATTGTAGAACATTTGTCATGCAGCTCTTGTGGAATGCGTGTGATAAATGAATAAATATATATATATATATATATACATGTATATATATACATGTATATATATATACATACATATATATGCTAAACTAATGTTAGATTACAAAGTATTCATTGCAATATCATAGTAGTGAATGATAATTAATGGCCAGTGGCCACGGTACAACGACTTCAGGGAATCATTTAAAATTCGTTAAATCGCAATAGTTACTAATTGCACTCATGGTGTGTGTCGATAAAATTCACTGGAATTTATTGAACGCTGAGACTTGAATGATTCCAATGATGAGAGAAGATTAAATTAATCACCTCTGGATGATGTGAAAGAGTACTTTTTCTTATTAACTAAATCAACATTTCCCAGTAGACAAGAGTTATTAATTTGTATAATAGTAATTGAGTAATGGGATACAGGCCTACCGTAGGCCTAAACTTTATGAAATTTTCACAGCAATATGATTGATAAATACTCAAATTGACAATAGGAGTACTATTTAATACATTACATTTAAACATTTCATTAGAAATTATGAATAAGTTAATTATAAGCAATAAATAGTACGAATTTTCTAGAAACTAACAACAATTCTTACCTAAATCTTTACAAAAATTTCTCTGCAGCGATTCTAATATTTTAAGTTGCCGCAGTCATGCATTTTATGATTTTTATCTTCGAGATGGTAATTAAATTAGAAACGACGATGTTTTGGAACGGTTAGGCGGCTGAGAAAACTACTGTGGATATTAAACATATGCCAAGAATTCGCGGAGATTCCACGTAAACACGTGGCGCTAGATATGAGCGGTGTTAGAGCGATATTCCGTTGAATTCCGCTCCCATTAACATGAACGCATCGACTTATGAACACATCCCTCAATTGCTGGTGAAAAGGTAATGTTAACGTCAGTTTCCTCACTCGAAAGCGATATCAGTGACGGGCGAGCTAAGAATTTGAACCACGCGCATAGTGATAAGCGGTCTAATATCTTACCGACATCGCCACTGGCTCCAGCTGCAAACTGAATAGAGAAGTCAGATTCAAGTCCGAGACGTCATATGTGGCCTAAAAGTCTAAAACTGGTCCTTTTCGTAAGAGGCTACTAAATTAGGCCTCGCAATGCATTGCTTAGCTCTGTATTACTCAGAGCTATCATGTTGTTATTTTTAATGTTGCTACTGATGATGTTGTCATGATGTTCCTGATGTTGTGTTAGATGTTGTCACGGACCACAGTAGCACTCTAATTGATGTTTTTAATTAATCACTTTTGTAAAGAATGAAAAAGTTTTGCCTAAGAGCATTTTTCATAATTATGCTCTTAATCTATCTAAATTGAATAAAGCAGTTTTAGCTTCTGATAAAGACATGAAATTTCGCGTAAATGTCATATGATCTTTCAATATGGTCTATTTCACATTTGGGTTGAGCCGTTAGCATTTAGGATGCTAGACTGCGTATCAGTAGATGCTGGATCCATACAACCAGTAGTCGCATCCTTACAGGCTTGCTTTCGAACCATGAAGCTGGCTATGAACTAGTTAGAGGCTAAACTTTTTAACTATTAAGTCAATATTATCAATTTAGTTTTAGAGAATTTCTTCACGAAGCGAAATTCTAATTTACAGAAATCTTCTCAACAGCCTTTTTGCAAGTTCGGAGTGACGACTGTTTAAGTGGAGAATTTTCAAACAAGTTAGGCTATTGTTTACGTAAACAGTCTTAGCGCATCTACACTAGGATCACAATAGGTGCCTCTCGATCATAAAAAGTAAACACGCATTATAGTGAAATGATCACTTTGTTGAGATCTATCATTTTTATTATCACATGTTTAAACCGTTATTCAATTTATTCCGTTTTCCGTGTAACCAGTCCTGTGAATATCCGAGACTTTACTCTCAGATCTGCGAGGCCGGGAATCGAACGAGAGTTCAGTTCACCTCAGAATCTGTCATATATTAGTTCATGACATTACCACCGCTCTATTTAGACATTCAATAGCGCATTATCATATGCCATATATGGCTACTATTATCGCATTCATGCATGTACATGTGTTGTAGACCCTATGTTGTAGACGAGAAAAGTACAGAATTTGAACTCTACAACTACTAATCAGCTGGTGAATACTTATCTACACCAGGTGCTGCTTCGTATATTGCTCAGTTAAAACCTTCAATACCGTATGCGTGCAGAATTGCGAAGCTAAGAACAAATATAGCATAGGACAATGTTCGATTCGTTCAAGCTATATAGCCCATGACTAGTCAGTTTTCGACACTTACCAGCACAATCACTCATTACCGGAATCATCTTAGTTGTCGGTAAGTCGTTTTTAAAATAAAATGTAACAAATTAGACAATAACAGATCAATCAATCAGTTAATCAATCAATCAATCAGTGCAGATTTAGCTCTAATCTCTTCATTCAAAGATTCAGGAATGTCAACGTTAGACAAACAGTATTTGTAATAATGTGTTTAACGTTGATGTAGGTATTTCAGAACATGCGATCTAAAGAAACAAAATCTACACAAATCTTAGCGAAAAAACAGTTTTCAAATATTGGAACGGAGTTTAGCAAAACCTCCCAACTTTGTCATTATTAAATAGTACGGAAGGGTAGTAAAGGAGGTCTGTGGTAATGTTTAAGGCATCACTCTAGGCTCATTTCAAATCATCAGACTTTGCATGACGCTACGCTTAACATCGACCATGCTGCACTACCAAGGTCGTTAGTTTTTCTGCACTCTGTCATTATAGCCAATAATTTTTCACTAAGCCATTCATTTTGCGTAGCTAGGTCAATATATAGACTTTCATATGTTGGAGACATTATAAATTATTTTTAATTATTAATAGTAATAATGGTTGGAATTATAGCAATTATGGTCATAATTAGGCTTATAATAATAATTTTAAAATGGTTAGGCCTATAATAATGATAATAATAACAATAATAATAGTAAGTATTATTATTATTACTATTACTATTGCTATTATTATTACTACTATTATTTACCCCGGTGTAAAGAACCTGGGGTTTGATAAAAAAGATTCAAGCAAATGTGCTGAATCGCCGTCCGGCTACCCAAGGTCATCTGGCGGATTAAAAGAATTGCTGAAGCAGACTGCATCAAATCTTTGCAGTCATGGAATGCCTTTGCCAAATAAAAGATGTCTCTCGCTGATCGCCGGTTTGCTCTGCAATAACCCTGTCTATGCCATTAATGAAGACAACTCCATCGGGATTCATGGGGCCCACGATTTCGAAGGCCACCGGAACTACTTCATTCCCTAAGGAAGTCTTAGGGATGTCTTAATTCTTTAATCGAACCCAATGCCTATACGCACTGGTACTTTTAAGATTCATAATAGTTATACATAATAGTAATAGTTATACATAATAGTAATAGTTATACATAATAGTAATAGTTGTACATAATAGTAATAGTTATACATAATAGTAATAGTTATACATAATAGTAATAGTTATACATAATAGTAATAGTTATACGTAATAGTAATAGCTATACATAATAGTAATAGTTATACATAATAGTAATAGTTATACATAATAGTAATAGTTATACATAATAGTAATAGTTATACTAATTTAATTCACATAAACGTTTTCTTTTCCGCGTTGTGTCCAGGACTCTGAAGAATAGACCAACCGAAAACTGCACGTGTTCTAGGAGAAGACTGAGCAAGGTGAGAAACCATCTCAGAAGCCATATTATTCCCAAGCTATAATCAGTATCAAGGTGTGAATAAGGTAGAACCTTTCATGAAGGGATTAACTCGTTGATTGATAGAGTGCTCTCTTATGGATCGTAAAGAGCAGCACATGAATAAGGATATGTACATATAACTTTTCTTGGAGGAAAAAAATCTTCTTGGAGCCATTCTTCTTGGAGGACTGGTGGTACAAGTCTTAACGACCTCCTGAACCAGTATAATGAAGTTAAGTTCTTAAGACATGTACTATACAGTATATTCATATATTTGTTTGTATTAACTCTGTTCAGCACTTATTCATTTGTAATTTTGTCAGTCCATCAAGTCTCCTCGACTATTCTGTATGGCCACATTTCTAGCTTCATGTTTCAGAAAATTTTCTTCGATATGAATTTTTCTCAGGTATAAATGAGTCTGGTCCATATACTATTATTTAAACTGATAAAAATAGTATACAACACACATGCTTGGACGTAGTACAGGATATCCTTATATCGGAGTTTTATTTACAATAATCAAGAGTTGTATCTCAACGCAAAACATTGCAAACATGCCGATAAGTTTAGACTCACTCATCAGGTTCATCCAAACAACAAACAAAAAAGTCTGGGAATATGTCTAACTAAAAGGAAGACAGTTGTGTACCAAACAGCAAAACTGGTAAACTTAAAAATATTAGTATGAATTAAGACTTTTTACTGTAATAATTTAGTTGAATCGTCATTTGCAAAAGCAGAGGAACGATATTACTTTGGTTCTAGAATTAATTTCAGATCATGATTAAGATCACGGGGGCGGGTTTAGATCACGGGGTCGGGGTTTAGAGCACGTGTGGGGCGGGGTTTTAAAGCACGTGGTAGAACGTGCGCGTCATAAATAATGTTATGCAACGTCGGGTTCGGTTACTACTTGGATTGGTAGCCACCTTGAAAGATGTAGTACTGACAACAGAATTAAAAATAAACCACCAAATCTTGGAAGATTATTCTTAATGTTTTAAAGCGGCGTTATCTGCCTCTGCTCTCACTAATAAAAAACGATTACGAATAATCATGGAGAGAAATGAGACTATAACATCCTGGTATTTAATATTACTAGGATTCGTAGAACAACGCAAAACATTAAACAAATGCCAATAGTTTAGATTTTACCCATCAAGTGCACACTCCAAAGTTTGAAAAGAATAAATAAATTAATAATAAATACTGTAATTAAAACAATCTTTATAAAATATCTTCGGACTCGACTCTTTCTAAAATCTGCTATCTTAGCTACCCTGTAACATGATAACTCTGATTCCTCAACATCCCTTAATAGCATGTACTTGATTAAACTCCCATGAAATACTTGAATATATTATATCGGTCTGTGTCTCCGTTATCCGTTAATTGCTTTAATATCTAATGAGCGCGTTCATAATAACAACTCGATTATATTTTATATCATACCATTTTTAATCTCATTGCTTAACTTAAAATTTTTAAAATACGTCCATGTACGTGTAGAATGCGAATGACATTGCTTTTTAAAGCAGCATCTTCATATCGTATTTAAACTTCCTTTTTACTTCCCGCTATATCCCAATTTTTATAAGATCGATACAGAGGGATCTACATGAAGATAGAAACTTATAAATTAAAGTCGTATACCCTTGGAACAAACACAAGCATTTAAAACAAATGTGGGTTAACTTCATGATCAGAAGCCCGAAGCGCTTCTCTTCAAGATGCCAGGTGTGCAGGTGAATATTTCGTATCCTGAACGGTGATTGTCCGAGATTTACTTTCTGATCAGCTCTAACAGGACTTAACGTCAGCCATTTGAAACTTCATGCTATTTCTTAACGCGCTTACACACTGAGCCACCGGGACAATCATTGACAACATCATGACTGGGGTTTTATACTTACCCTCTGAAAGAGTAACCCCATGCCGCAGTCTGGAACCTTTGATCTCGGGTTCATGAGGCGAACCATCTACCATTGCGCCACAAGGCGTTCAGTTTTATCCTGTATATCGCTCTCTAATGCACTGTCAAATGACAGGTCCGAGGTATATATTTATAGTCAGCATTCGAGCTCCATATAATACTGAATATATATATATATACATGTATATATATATATATATATATATATATATATATATATATATATATATATATATATATACTGAATGTCTCAATAGCGCAGTAGTTAGAGGTGTAGATAACGTCATGAAATTTTAAATGACAGACCCTGAGGGGAATTGAACTCTAGTGGGTTCGAATCCGGGCTGCGCTGATTTGCGAGTAAAATCTCGAATATTCACTGGACTGATTACACGGAAAATGGACGAAATTGCCTAACGGGATAAACATGTGGTATTGAAAGTGATAGATATCAACACAGTTGATCATTTCACTATAATGTATGCTATTAATATTATTATAAAGCA
Source organism: Enchytraeus crypticus (assembly GCA_905160935.1). Taxonomy (NCBI): domain Eukaryota; kingdom Metazoa; phylum Annelida; class Clitellata; order Enchytraeida; family Enchytraeidae; genus Enchytraeus; species Enchytraeus crypticus. Next base: position 1,561,806 of record CAJHZI010000500.1, on the reverse strand, counting down.
CTCCATAGGTCAACATGTCAATTCCATTCACAAAAGTCGTATCCACAGCTTCATGTAACTTATATTGTTTGGAAATAATATGACTTCTGGGTGATTTCTCGTTTGCCTTCCCAGTTCTTGCTCATTCGCGTCTAACAACACGTACAGCTTACGGTTGTTCTAATCTTAGCTTCCGGGACACAACAGGAGAACTTGTAAATAAAGGTGCTAAATTCCATCGTTAGGATTTTCTTATTTTTGGTTAAAAGAACTCAACGTCTACTGTATATTCAAAAGTCGCTTGATTAGTTGATCAACGTTTATCTGCTTAGGGTTAGGCCTTCATCTACTCCTCCCAAACCTGAATTCGCTCAAGGCTATGATGAAGTGAACAGCTGCAACGTGATGTCTACAATACGTTACATCCTCTCCTTTCTTCTACAAAATTATTATGCGCAAAATCTGTTTATGTTTGCCGTCCAGTAGCACCGAGTGGATTGTGCAATATTTCATTGATTTCTTAGTTTTCCAAGTATTTACCGTTGCTTTTGCATTTGTTCTATCCGACATTCGCACATATTTCCTCTCATGAGTTTTACCGTGCAGTGCTACATACAGAACAGGTTTTCACTGATGCTAGATTTTTTGATAGTTTTGTATTCAATCAACAGTTACTGACCCTTGTCTTAGGGGTGTTAAGAAATGGTCGATACTGTTGTTTTAATAAAATACACATTTGATTATTTTCAATAGATTAACACAAATATCAGATGTTAAATTATTAAAGTTTTATAACTCATGCACTTCTATGTAGCCTAATAGCAGTTCATGTAACGTAGGTACGATCTATTCAACCAATTGAAATTACAGACCAATCGTTCTCAAGCTTCTGATATATACTGTAGTAGGTTATTGCAAATGTAAACGACCTACTATAAATAAATGTTCAATTGATGTTTTATAACACAAGATTACAATTTCCCAGTTTGCTTCTACTAAATTCCAGCAAGTTTTACATTATTAGTATTATTTAAAGTCTAAGGCTTATTCTTCTTCCTTTCAAGTTGTTCGTGATGGAGTTAAAATGATAGAGAACGAGAGAGAGAGAGAGGGGAATGTTTTATTTTTCACTAAATTTCTTAGAGTAATTACATCAATGAACATGTGATAAAAGATGCATTATAGGCTATTCATACATTCATTCGTTCATATGTTGTTTATAAATGCATACGTACAATCGTTTATTGCAATTCAAACATTGTAATCGTTTTCTCTGCTTAATTTATTTATTTGCTTATTTATTTTTGAATTATGTTAATATTGTCTTCTCTCCCTCTCTCTCTCTCTCTCTCGTTCTCTCAAGATTCTATTTCATTTCACATTAATAGCCTTTGTGGCTGTCACATGTCAGAACCACGGCATAATATTCCACATTTCACACTATCATGCAAATTTTAACCCCATTTATTTGAACTACCACCTCCCCAGCTAATGTAGGCTTGAAAAGTTCGTTCAAGTCAACGTCGAATCTGATCATACAAAAATCTCTTAGACGATGCTCGAGGTACAAGCTAACTCCTTTAAGCTTCCACCCTACTTCTAAACAGCTAATTTCCATATCATGAGTGAATTACACCACCAGGCTGCTCCGGACTAATAGCTAATGCGTCTAGCTCGATTTAGTCCAGTTGCGTTCAACCCGTCTGGCCCTACTGCCACTTCAGCGCCCATGTATCTGCGCCAACTCCGCACGTACGCCAGTAGATAGCCTGTGTGTACAGTGGTGCTAATTATTATAATGTAACATCGTGGCTGTATGCATGAAGTAGTGAACATTTAGAGCAAAGCATGTGCTTAGTACGAATAACGTAACACGTAGCTTAATTAGCGGTGGATAAGGGTGGATTATATAGAGTCTCGTAGGCTTTTGTTGAATGAAACATATTTGTGATTATAATCCAGTCTTTGATGTAGAGCCTAGTGAACCGCTTAAATTAAGCTGTAGTACCAGTTTCGATAAAAAAAATGCTCAGGATAATGATTGTAACTGTTAAACAGTTGAATGATGGACGTAGCAGAGTTGTAAAGCATAGTTGTAATATAACAGCTGCTAGTTAAAGGTATGAAAGAGCCAGTACTTGGATTATTGAGGCATTCTCGCCGTTTCTGAATCACCATATTCGATAAACTTTCGTACATGACGACTTAAGCAATCCGATGAACAGATCATATCATAAAGCTTATGGTATATCATATGGATTTGTATAACTTCGTAATATGTCTAATTATAGAGAAGATAAATGAATCTCATTATATTTCAGTTTTCGCTACATTTCCACATAAGGATTCTTACGAGTTATGGTTTATTGTCTATTGAGAGGGAGAGCATATATAAACTGGAGTTAAGTTATATTACCCGAGATTTAATTCAAACCTTATGCTGCATTAGTGCCAAGTAATTTTGTTTGGAATTGTGAACTTAGTAAGGCAGCTCATGACGATTGTTATGGCGGCAGAGCCTTGGGTTAAGCAAAACTTAAATCTTTTCTCAAGACTTAACTTATTACAAGACTTGACTTGTCAAAATTTGTCAAGACTTGAAACAAAAATGGACTTATTGTCTAATTTATTAGATTATTAGCTTTACGGCAATTAACGTAATACGTAATTCTGTTTTACGTTATATCAACCTATGTATAGGTCACATGCTTGTTTGGTTAGTAGCATCTCTTAGTGCACTGCCTACTGGCAGGTCCATGGTATACAACGCCTCCACTCTTCCCTGTCTTCCGCCTTCCTCTTCATTTCCACATAAGAGTGAGTCTTTAATTTATCTAACATACTTAATCTCGGCCTGCCCCCCTTCTTTTTCCTTTCATTCTACCTTCTATGACCTCTTTTAATAGACCTTCCCCCCTTAGAATGTGTCCTATCCATCTCTTCTTCCTATTTCTTAATACATTTATCAACCGTCTATCTGTGCCAACTCTCTCCAGAACTTCCTCATTTGTAACCTTTTGAGTCCAGCTCTTCTTCATCTTCTTTTCTCTGCGTAACGACACTTTGTGGACACCAGAGCAGCCTCTTTTACCTTCTGTCTCCACTGATACTGGTCCTGGGCAGGATCATACACATCACTCTGTGCTAGATTATATTTAGTGTCTATTGTTCTATATCTTTATTATATTGTTTTATTAAAGTATATTTATTTCCCATACCTAGTTTCATTTTATTATTTATTATTCTATAATTTAGATACTTTTCTTACTGGAGTATTTTCATCCATCTTAGGCTATGTCCTATCCAACTGAGTCTTTTGAATTTTATTAATTCACTCCGCGGTGTTTCTTGTGTTCTGTCATATACATGTAGGTAATTGTAATTCCCCTGCTTTGGGGAATTACAATTACCTACATGTATTCGTAACTTAGTTGTATTTGTAATTGTAATTCCCCAAAGCAGGGGAATTACAATTATTATGAATTGTAATTCCCCTGCGTTCCCCCACTTTGACCATCATCCTCCGCCCTTAAATCCCAATTTAACACGGGTCGAGATACAAATAGACTGTCTCAAATCCTCTCTGTCCTACACCGCACCACCAGCCAATTCCCTATTTGAGACTTTTCCATTCGTTTAAATTTTTGTAGTAATTTCTGGAGCCTAGGCGCGCACCAACCGAATGCCCTTTTTGACGTTGGTATGGATCTTAGTGCTTTAGTCGCCTTCTACGACACGTGCAGTCACCGGTTGGTTAATTCTTCAAACAACCCGGACACATCACGGGGTTTTCCCCACCTTAACCACTGAGCATAATAAACGCGGTGTCACATTATTAGGATTGGAGTGCATTTCGGGCGCTCTCGGTGATTGAAATCGTCTTTATTGTGATAGAAATAGTTGACATTTTGTTGTACTAGAATATATAGTAGGGTTTTAGCGCTGTACACAGTGTGATACTTATAGTTGACGTACTATAATGTAGTGTAGAGCATTATCGATGTACACGTTTTTATCTAAAACTTCATGCTTCAGGAATTTGTACTTAGTTTGAAGAGTTGGGACTATTATTGGGACTTTAGGCTATTATTTTACTTGAAATGTGTTGTATGAGATATATGAATTGTATTTATAATATAATGGCCAATGAACTAAAAAAACCAAAGACACAGTTAGAACCTGTGTTAATAATTATGACTAATACTAATTGCCTACTTTTTATTTTGCTTAGAACATAGTTTGTTTGAGAGTTTGCCCGAAAAGGGAAACCAAAAGTAATTTAAAATGTAATTCTATGCCAGGTTTATTCCTGGTTCTGTGCTCATCGTCTATCTGTTAATCCCTCCAAAACTGAATACCTTTTGATTGGCACTCCTTTGCAAAGAAGTAAAATTACTAATAAGTCTGTTCATTTTCAAAATCTTGCTCTTACACCTTCTCGATCCACCAAAAGCCTTGGAGTCATATTTGATGAAACCTTGACTTTAAATCCCATATCTCTTCCGTTTGTCGCGCTTCTTTCTTTCAGATTCGTCAGATTATGCAAAAACGTCCATTCCTTACTAGAAATTCAGATAATAGCCTTGCAAATTCTATAGTTCATTCAAGGCTTGATTACTGTTATTCATTATTGTATAGACACTTATGACTCATAACTGTCTTAATTCACATCTTCTGTAGAGTATTAAATGTCATAATATTTACTTGCATGATGCAAATATTGCGCACTAGCGTGCAATAAATATCATAATGCATAAACATGACATATTGCTTGTGTAATAAGTAAATCAGTGTAAAAAGTATGTTTTATTTATTGCAGTAAGATTATTGAAATTAAGTGAAATTGATTAAATATTTTCGTAGCTGAATATTTCTTAAAAAGACACCTTATGCTTTCGAACTCTGCACACATAGGCCTATCATCTTATGGTATGTTATAGGCGCTATGCATCCTATGTGGGTACATACAAAGATTTCCGTCATATACATGTATTCGTAATGGAAATTTCTCACAAATGCCAGCGTTTCGAAATTGCCGTTAATCATCTCTAATCTATTTTTTCTCCTTCATGAAATGTTAACTATTATATTCATGACTGTATACTTACTTCTTAATTCAACTCTCGCTAATATAAATGAACTTCCTGTTAAGCAAGGCCTAGACACCTTTTCTTCAGTATACAAGTATATCCTGGTTTGTATTCCGAGCAAATGCTAAAACTTCCTGCCTGGATTTTATAATGATTAGTATTGCCAGTATTGTATAATGATTTCTATTGCAGGCAAGTAATATGAAGTTTAGACGACTTATCCCTTAAAATGTTTCCCTGATTGGATTAATATAAAATAATTTGGATATGCAAGAGACTCGAGGGGGTTATTGTTAGCGCTATTTTCTCAGTTTAGGATGTAATCTCAGTAGCATCAGGATTACGTAATATTTCAACACATGAGCGGCAGTGGGTTCTATAGTGAAGCACAGGTATTTCTTATATTATTTTATATTCTATTATTATTAATATTATTTTATTATTATTATTATTATTTATATTATATTTCTTTTCTATTTTATAGATACTATGTAATGCAACCAGAAAATGTGCAATATAATAATGGTTTGTAGGTGCATTGTTGGATTGCAATACATAATATGCTTTTATGTATGCATGACTAGACTTCAATGTTATGTATTATATAATTAAAAAAATAATTATATGTAAATTTCTATGTATTTTATATGAAATAAATTGTCAAATAATATTAATTACAAATTAATATTATTTAATAGTAATAATGTAAATAGTATTTATTAATATAATAAATCCTATTTATTGCCTATTTTGTTTAATTAATTTGTTTAATATTAAATTTTGTTGCTGTACAGTTAGTATATGCTGATAGTGCTTGTGCGGCGTTGCGCTCCTAACATTCAACTTCAGAGGAATGACTGGCCACGAATCGATATACGTAATTACATATCAGTGTAGCGTATCGTTTGCGGATAGAAAAACTACCGGTAATCAAAATGGCACCTTTTTTCTCGCTGAAAATACAATTAGTATTTGTAAGCCGATTTCTGAAATGAACACTGACTACAGTCAGTCGGTATTTCAAAAAGCCCCAGTTTACCCTTGCCAACCTCAACCCTTAAAAATGAGCCGGGGGCGATATTTTTTCCCGATCGGTTCATAACATGTTATAAAAATAGATTGAATTTGCTGCTCAAGATAGAACTCTGTAACAGATAGTACTTCTGGATTTAATTACTGAAGATAGACGAATGAGCCAGAGAGACCGTGAGACTCGTATCGAATTACATGTGCAGTGTTAATCAGTATTAGTGAATATACATTTAGCCAACGCCTTTGTCTCATTTGGTTTCAATAGTTCTATAAGATTAATATTTTGACCTATAGGTTTAACCTAGACCTAGACCTATTCCCTTGAAAATGTAGCCTACTTACACTTTAACTTACATGTCTTGATTTATAATAATTAATGACTGAAATAGGCCTATGTGTCAATCTGTCAAAGGCGCTGTAGGCCTATACATCGTCCAATTAACACTAGGTACTTCAGATTCTAGCAATTTCTTTAATTTTTTCCAGGGATTGAAACGCCTGATTTTAAAATTAGGTTGTCCATTTTTTAAGGTTTTTTATTTTTTTAGATTTTTCACAGTTAGGCCTATAGAACTAGAAATCCTGAAATCTCTTAAATCATAACCAGAAATGAATAACGTAGCATAATATTGTAGGCCCCTACTATTAGCTTGACTATGACTTTAGACCAATTAGTAGCTTAACTGTTAATTTGTAGCATTTATCGAAATAAACCTCAAATCCAAAAATCCTGTTTTTGCCATTCCTCAGTTATATTTTAGCTAAGCAAATTTTTACCGTATATAATTACTGCGGACGAAATTTCTAGGAATATCTGCCCTTTTACCATTTCATAACTATTCGATGTTTTTCATATTTTAAGTTTAAGTTTCTCCAACACCGCTATTGCCTATGAGCGTTAACCTTTAAATTTAAACAATGTAGTAACGCAGTAAAGTTAAAGTTAAAATTTTGTTTTTTCTTCTCTTTTGAGAATTTTAAAAGTTGGTTCCTCAAAAAGGAGACGATATTGTCAATGTAGTAATAATTATTCAATCAGTTGGAAGATTTTTCCATTTTTCAGATACATGCTGCAGCACTGTCATTTATAAATTGTCGGCCTACAGTATCTAAAGTAGCACATTAGCCTGCAATTAAACCCTAATCTACTACGTAATGCCAAACTAATAACTAGGATATGTGCGTAGCACTATCCAGATGGCAGAAAATGAAGTGAAAGTGAGAAATTAAAGCTGTGGCGACAACAGACAATCAGAGATATTAGTCTACATATATAACTTGAAGATAAGTATGTGAGAACAGAAGATGAGAATTACTTATCTATGGAGCTATTTTAGAAACAAGTTTCGAACCGATCGGGAAAAAAAAATATCGCGAGCCGGGGTGTGGGTGCACCAGGAAGTGGGTTGGGGTGGGGTGAACTTGGAAATTAACTACAATTGTGGGTATTTTACTGCAATAACAGGCATCGCATGCTTCTGTATTAATAGCTAATTTAAGACATTCCGATAGAAAGCTATCGAAGGTTTTATCGAAGGGATGGTCACTTTTGGATTTTATAAACACATGTTGACTCGCTAAAGTCCCCTTAGTTAGTCGATGACTTGTCGTCTCATATTTCACTGGATAAACCAGCATGTGCTATCCGGTCTCTATGTAGCCTGGCAGAAAGAACATTCGGTTGGTTAGCGCCTAGCCTCAACAAATTGTTAAGAAGATCTGAAACGAATGGGAAAGTTTAATCCCTACCCTAGTTAAACTAGGATGTAAGGGAAGATGATGATGATAAATTTATAATGATGCAGAAATTTGACTCTAATCTATTGGTGATTCAAAAATTGCAATCCGCAGACTCCGTAATGAATAAACAAAGGCAATCGACTTAATTCTTAATTAAATTCTTAATTAAGACTTAATTAAATCGAATTAATTCTCAAATTTAGTCAAACAGGCGTGACTGTGTTCATCGAAATGTAGGCCTACCTCATTTGTACTTTAGCCATCGCGATGATACTGAGGAATGGTAATTGCATATATTTGACACGAACTTTACATAAAGTTATTGATCAGATGTACGACTTTCGCCTGAACTTTGGATTATTTAACTCATCGTTACAGCTATTATAGCTTGCGTGAATACCCAAGCACATTTCCAAGCACGGTGCCCACGCACCTTATCGCTATCGGTGGGGGGGGGGCTGCAGGTAAATCTTGGTTCGTTTGTTTATATATATATATATATATATATATATATATATATATATATATATATATTCGTTTATTACTTGAAATCTGACATACCGCAGAAAACGTACAAACATACATGGAACAGAAAGCAAATAGAAAGTTCAATAATACCTAGATAACAATAGTCCAAGATAATGTTTCATAACAGTCATTAAACAATATTCTAATGAAAAATCTTAACCACGAAAGGAGTGCGTTTAAATGGTATTGAAAATGGATGGGGCCCTCCACTGAGCTTGATGTTAAAATATAGTAGTAATAATAATAATAATAATAATAATAATGGTGGAACTTGTGGAAACCCTAAATTCTTATTATAATAAGTATGATTTCAGGTAAATCGCTAAATTCTTATTATAATAAGTATGATTACAGGTGCTTCGTGCTAAAAACTTTAATTGTTGCTTAAAGCTTCAGGATTTCAGTAGTCTGGGTGGGTCTTGTCAGTGGTGGAATTGTAAAAAGAAAGGTTTGGGAACGTATGTGACATACGAGTATATAATAAATATTTTTGGTGTCGTTCCCAACAGTTCCCTTACCTTTAAGACTATAGTTCCACCTAGTTTCCTTTAGGCACTTATTGTAGGTGGAACTTGTGGAAACTCTAAATTCTTATTAAAATAAGTATGATTTCAGGTGCTTCGTGCTAAAAACTTTAATTGTTTTCACCTCTGAATACGACCATAATTGTTTTAAACAGCAGCAGTTTGGTAATACGTCGGCAAACGTATCTGTGTAAAACGTTAGTGAGAAAAGTAATTAAAATAAAGTAAAGTAAGTAAAAGAACGTAAAGGTAAAAAAGTAAAAAAAGTGTTGACAAGCCTACTGTACAGTGTATAAAGGGAGTTTGGGTCCTGTGTGATTGACAATTAGCTTTCAGAATAGTGATATTTTGCATGTAACTTGACTTTAACTATCTTACTACTTCTATCTCTATCTCTCTCTCTCTCTCTCTCTCTCTCTTTGTACCTTGAACTTGCCACTTGTAAAAGCATTATATATACATGTATGTACATGTACATTATATATATATATATATATATATATATATATATATATATATACGTATCTCTCTCTTAGTATATATATATATATATATATATATATATAAATATATATATATATACTTGCGTATAAACGTCTCAAGTGTTTTATCAAGTGGCAGGTCCAAGGTATATATATATATATGTATATATATATATATATATATATATATTATATATATATTCGTACTCAAGAGTCTGCTTTCACTTTCCGTAAAGAGCAAAGAGCACTCCATTTATTGAAAAGTTAATCCCTTCACAGAAGTCTATGCCTTATCGTTGCCTTATGTAGCCTATAGCTTGAGGAATAATAAAGCTTCTCAGATGGTTTCTCGTTGCCTTCCTCCGTTTATGCTCGGTCACTTCTTACTACGTGGGCAGTTAATAGCTGGTCTAGCCTATACTTTAGTTCTTGAAACACAATCCAGCACGGGATTGTCCAGGACAACACGGAAATCTTTATATAAAAGACAAAAAATATAGGCCTATAATGACTTCTTTAGATTATAGATTTTTATAATCGGTTTAAAAGTTTGATACAATTAGATTTTAAGTGATTTAAATATGGGACATATTTTAATTTCAATTTACTTGATTTCGTAAAATATCTTAATTTACGCATGTCCGTTAATTCTAACTATTCAAGAATTGATTATTTTATATTCAGACGAACGCAGTGCGTAGAATAATACAGGCCTACTTTCACGAATGTTTAACCACTTCTAGCTTATTCACTTATTCGAAAGTCGTTCAAATGCTATTGCTATTCCTAAAATAATAAGTTAGTTCCAGCATTTAAAGAAAAATTGGACTTAATCTCGGAATGTATATCACTCTGTAGGCCTATATACACATGTAGTATATATTTAAAAATTATATATATATATATATATATATATATATATAATATGATATATATATATTATATATTATATATATATATATTTATATATATATATATATTATATATATATATTTATGTATATATTATATATATATATATATATATATATATATATTTAGTATTTAGTATATATTGCCTACTTCCTACTAGGGGTTGCCAACAGGAGGCTGACACAAGCCAAAACCGAGTTCAGCTTTAGAAGTTTCGTGATCATCTGTTTAGTATCACTGGTACACATTGCCTCTGCGTATATCTTAGACTGAGACAGTTTAGTTTCACTGGAATACAATGGCCTCTGCATAAAATGAAAAGAAAGCTACGAAATACCGCGTTTGTCGGAATAACTAACTTCTACTGTGGTAGGAGTTAATAATTAATTAATTTGAGCTCTGTAATATCCATTCTATTTGCTTTCGTCGATAGATTTTGCTGAACGTTGCGCTACTATAAAGTCAACACTTCTGCTGACTTTAAGGTTAGGTACAACATACCTGCATTTATTTCGCAATATTCTTCGCACAAGGGTTTCATTATTTGGAGCCAAAATTCGTAAGGTTAGATTTATGCAACACGCAGCGTGAGTAATTCAGCGTGCAATAGCGCGTGCAGTATTGCAAAACCGGGCAAACAATGTGAACGCATTTGTAAAAACCAGTTTAATAATAACCATATAGTATTTCCGAATTCTTTGCTTTTTTGACAAGGAGGAATAGAATTTAGCAAGGCACTAAAGGCTAACATAAGTAGTAGCACTGCATTACAGCAGTGCATATACATATATACAATGTTGTTGTATATATATATATATATATATATATATATATATATATAATGTACAATGTTGTATGTTGTATATATATATATATATATATATATATATATATATATATATATATTATATATTTTATTTATATTTATTATAATAAAACTCGATGTTTTGGATTTATATTTTAAATATAATTTTAGCAAGCGTAAGTAGTAGGGCTTAAAATGGATATAGGATTATTACTTCTTGTTTCTGTCATTCTAATTTCAATTATACCATTTTTCATGTACCGATATTGTCTATACTTTTTTCTACTATGGTTCTTTTATATAATAATATTCTTTTTTCTATTATCTTTCACTTCAATTTTTACCATTACTCCCTGGAGCTGTTATCATTCTTCCACTTTTGCCCGCTTTAATTAAGAACCATCACCCGCTAAATTTATGTATCTTTTTCCATTTCCTCATTTTACTATTTCTCAAAACATTTACCAATCGTTTTCCATCTGATCTCATTTGAGATTTCGTTTTGTTTTTTGTAAATTTATAAGCGTTGCTCTATATTTAGTCCATTTTTACAGATGCTAAATGCTGTCTAAACTTGTCCAAACTTGTTTAGCTCCTTTAAAACCTGTCTTATTATGGTTTTCTTCTTCAGTTTTTTTATTTTCAATACTAGACACGAGTTTAGTCCATTGTTAAGCCTTGACTATTGTAACTAGCCTCCCAATACTTTATTTCTATTTCACATTATTTGCATTATCTGTTGTAAATGCAGCATGTCTTAAACATGTGAGACCCTTTACTTGCTCTGTTGTAAAATCGTATTGACAAGGGTATCATCATTTCAAATACCGGTAATTAATCAAATTTCGTTGGTACATAAGTGGCAGCGATTTCCTCGTCAATTAGAGTTCGTTTCGGTGGTTATAACTTAAATCAACCGATCCTCATGTCAGGATCTATCATAAAATACTACATGGAGATGAAGACGTATTGTTCCAGTATGACTCGCCTTTGGAAGCCGATAAATACGGTATGCAAACCTGCATTAGAATTGTTACGGTTCTGCACACTTATTCTCCATACTTATTTGCAGTTGCATACGTATGTGCATACGTAAAAACTGCATTGTTTTTAAGCTAAGTCAAAAGTTATAGCTTTTATTGTAGCATCGGATTTCTGTCCGAAAACATCTCAGTGAGATGGCGAGCACTGGACTTGAACCCTGCACCTAATGGCCAGCTGTCGGACAACTTACTGACTACGCTACTGGCTCAGCGTTGCGTATAGGTGGTATTCGTTGGCGTCTCTTTATTTTACATATTCTGTTTTTTCTGTATTTACTTTCAAATCCTGTTGTGTTCTTTGTAAGTGATTTTACGTTTGAACTGGTTACGTTTTGAGGCTGTTTCTCTCTGTTAACAATGAAAAGTTATTCATTCGATATTACAGTAGATAGGATAAAACCCACCGTACTATTATACATAATTACTTTAGCTTCGGGCGATTCCTTTACTAAATTCGAATAACTTATACTGTAGAATAGTAGACGTCTTTGTTATTCTTATCTGAATTGATCTGTAGTGATGTGTACTGTTGGGGACGTCCCTGACATCATCCCTGGATGAGGAAACGGACATTAAACCTTTATTATTATTATTATTATTACTATTAGTAGTAGTAGTAGTAGTAGTAGTAGTAGTAGTAGTAGTAGTAGTAGTAGTAGTAACGGCTACTGAGTGTATTACTACAAAAAGCTTATGCTCTTGGCGGTAACCCTCTTCTACATGATCATTTGTATAGTTTCTAGTTATGTAACGGTTTTACTGTACTTGATAGTGTAATAGGAATATTTTGTATTTCAGACTTGAGTAGACTTTGCTACCTGCTAATTATGGTGTACCGCACTGATCTCTGGCTCTTTTAGGGTAGCCCCTTCCATGTTGTTTGTTTGTTTATCTGACTACGTGTATATTTCTATTGCTTGTATAATCTGTACTGAGATGAACCAATAAACGATATGAAACAGAAAAAGTCTGCTGTATGCATGTGATTTTTTATTATGATGTTTAAGGTAAAACAATTTGTATCTTTTAATACTGCAATGCAGAATGATATTGTTATTTTATTATTGCTATTTTTGTATCATAATTAAGAGGCTTGTGCATGTGGTATCAATCAATCAGTCAATCTCTTAATCAACCAATGAATCTCTCTCTTGGTGCACTGCCTACTGGCAGGTCCATGGTATATAACGCCTCCACTCTTTTCTGTCTTTCGCTTTCCTCTTCATATCCACTTCGCTTTCCTCTTCATATCCAGATATGAGTGGAACTTTAAATCATGTAACATACCTAATCTCGGCCTGCCTCTGTCTCTATTTCCTTCCATTCTGCCCTCTCTAACCTCTTTTAATACACTTTCCCCCATTAGAATGTGTCCTATCCAAATCTTCTTCCTATTTCTTAATACATTTATCAACTGTCTAACTGTAACAACTCTCTCCAGAACTTCCTCATTTGTAACCTCTTGAGTCCAGCTAATCCTTTCCATTATTCTCCATCTCCACATTTCTAATGCCTCTAGTTTCCTAATATCTTCCTTCCTTAAGGTCCATATTTCAATTCATATAATTCAATCCAAAGAATATTGTATGGAAATTGCATATTTGAGGAAGGCAACGGGAACCCATCTCAGAAGCCATACTTTTCTCAAGCTATAGGCAACATAAGCTATGGATAAGGCATAGACGTTGGAAGGAATTAACTTTTTGATCTAAGGAGTGCTCTTATGGAGCGAGAAAAAAGACTTTCAGCTCTCCCGTCACTGACATCGCTTTCGAGTGAGGAACTGACGTTAACCTTAGCTTTACCAGCTTTTTATATGCACTAGGTTTGTTGCACCTACTGTCATTTATGTGTAATTCAACTTGAGGCAGGTGTTTCGAATTCTCGAGTCTTTTATTCAAACAGTATTATTTATAGCGGTCGGAAAAGATAGACAATGCACACGGTTTAATAGTGGTGATGAAAATAGTTAAACAAGATTCAATGGCACTTATATTCGCATAGTTTATCTTGTACTCTGCTCCTGTCTCCGCTTTAAATTCGTAAACAACGCGTACTGAAATTTTAAAAAGTATATATTGCCACTGACATATAAAAATTGACAGTAGTTTTTTTGTCCCTTATTGATTTTTCTTCTTTCGAATCTCGTAGATCATACTTTATGATTAGCTTGCAGTAATCAGTTAGATTCTCCCTCTCTCTCTCTCTCTCTCTCTCTCTCTCTCTCTCTCTCTCTCTAAGTGCCGTGCCTGTTCCAAGCCTGGGCGGTCATGGTCATTTTCCTCCATATGTCTCTATTCATTGTTGCTCTGATCATCTCTGTTTCAGTTAACTGCATCCATTCAATCAGAGAGAAATTAAACTTTCATAATCAGTCAGATTAGGAAAGTTTAATTTATCTATAATTTAAAATTTGTTGTCGTTACCTATTACTCTACATTCTGAGCTATTTAAATTCTTATTGCATTCATTTTGGCAAATTTCTCAAACTTCCTGACCTTCAAAGGATTCAGTTTCAATAATTGATGCATTATTTTGAAATTCAATCTAGGCCCATTTATATTGTACTTCATCACGTGCTTGTGCAATACTGTGCTGCTAAACAAAGGTAGAGGGCAATCTAACCCGCTTTATCTCGAGAAAGTTTCTCAATGCCCAGTGAATTGTGATGAGCCGTTGTTCTATGACGAATTTCGAATTCCAGGCCTCGTGCTTTGCGCTCACGTGATAAGTGTACTAATGAAACGACCTATCATAGGTATGGCTATCATGGATCCCTTCTTTTTGTCCTCCTGCTTGGATTTAATTCTCGATATTGTCATGAACGACAATGATACTCTAATTGTTATTATGTTATGTTACGTTAGTGCACAGAAAATAAAGACTATTTAACTCTATCTAGAGAGTGAATATAAAATAAGGGGTGGGTGTGGGGACGGTGGAACATCTAATTCTTCCAGGATACTCATACGTACAGTGTTTAAGGATCCACTTTTTAGCAGAGTTTTGAAACTCTAAATTATTTAAACTGTGAAGAAAGCGTTGGAGATTTTTTGTTTCATAACATAGTCTTGCGTAGAGAGTTTATTCGCTTAATTGCTTCTAATGTAGTTTTCGTTATTTCATCTTATCTCCGTGATTATTAGCTATGTTGATTTATTTTACTCAGATAAATGTCTCTCCCCCAAAATATTTATCTAGATTTAATTCTGGCCCGACCAGTATATCCGGACTAGGTCGCTTCTACAGGCAGACTACAGCGTGAGGTAGTCCTGGTCTAAACCGGATTCAAGCTGGGGTTTTTGTCCTGAGCACGCGTTTTGTTTTGATGAGTGACGCTACGAATGTTGACAACAATAGCGTTACAGTGTAAATGTAATGTAAGTTTATAATGTGTAACTGCTGCATAGCAGTAATATTATACATGTGACATATGTAATAGTGTTACAGTAAGGGTTTAGAGATATGTAAGTGCATCAGAGCAGTAAGTGTAATGCGTGTAACCTGTCTTGGATACAATGCTCATATTTTTTTATTCCGTATAGTTACACACATGACATACCGCATGTGTTTACAATGTTTCCTTTCTTAAGTTTCTGCTTTTGTAGTTTTCGTTATTTCCTCCATTCCTTTCCATGGTTATTAGTAATCGTTGCCTTTTGTTGGCGCTCCAATAGCAGCCGGCGCGGATTTTAGAATAACCTCCAACACCCATATTGTAAGCTTGTCTTGGACATATTGCGCCTATTGTAGTATTCTCGTCAATTGATGAGAAAGTCAGGATCTAGTTTAGAAGTTAAATGCTCAAAATATCGAGTAACTCTGCGGGACTGCATGCAATAAGCGGATGTGTTTGACTGTTGTTAATCTACACATCTATGTGTTGAACCGTTGAGTAATCTACAGATCTATGTGAATCGATCTCGTCTTGGCAATGGTGAGTTTATTTTTGTAGATAAAAATATACTGACGCACTTTAGTGTTCCAAGTGACAGGTTCAAATTACATATTCCTAACGATAGGTTTCTTTCATTATCAGTAATGAGCTCTCTATCAACTGACCTGTTGGTCCTATTACAAAGGGCCTTAGCTGTTTAACGTGAATTTAACATGTGTTTAACAAGCCGTGGTGTGATTAGTGGCTTTTTGATAATATGATTTGAAGCGATTTGCGTTGACTTCTTAAGTAAGTCTGCCACTACTTATGGCCTCTTAATACACGTACAGTATACATTTGAAATATTCTACAGAGGCTCGCAGACTCTGCGGTATTTATGATTTTACGATATCTCCGTAGACTCATCCTTTACTATTCCTTCATCATATTTATATATTTGTCAGTTATCTGTCATTTCTCTTGTAATTGCAACTCAAACATTATAAGTCATATAAGATGATAGCTCATACAATAGAACTTATACATTTACATTATAAGATGAAATAAAATATTCAAATCCCACACTTCATCTCTTCTTAAGAAACTGCACTGGCTTCCAGTCTCTGTTCGAATAAAATTCAAGATAGTTTCCTTGGCTTTCAAATGATTAAATTATGGTAAACCATCCTGTTTATTTGACCTTTATCAATCTATCAACCCTCTCGTAGTCTTCGCTCCTCTAGCAAAACCTTCTCACTGTACTAAGCATTAATTCTGCCATGGGCAGAAGTTCTTTCATGTTTGCTGATCCGACAATATGAAACTTTCTGCCACAAGATCTTCGATCTTGTAATTGTATTGCTACTTTCCTGGGCAAGCTAAAAACCTATCTCTTTCCTCCATTGGTCTAAATTTTGAACCTCTTTCCTTAGATCTTGGACTTGCACTGCTTAGATCTAGTTTTCTCTTGTAGTCTTTGTATGCGTAGTCGTCATCGTGTGGTGTTTTGCCTCCTGTTTGTGCAGAGTCCGCAAGAGCGTCCCTGAAATTGCCTTAAGGCGAGGAACCGGACGTTAAATTCTTATTGATTGATTGAAAGCTCATACATTATAATACAACACATACATAAGTCATACATAGTACATAATACATACATGTTCATAATACATACATAATACATACAAAATTATAATATAACACATACAATTAAATTATTGTTATTTTTAACAATTATGATTTTTATATTGTTGTAAATAATAAATGTTAATTATTTTTAAAAGTTATATAATGCTGTTCGATTAGTGAATAGGAATGGGTTACTTTGAGTTTTTAGCGTTATTGCCTCTCAGTTACAAAACATTCTTAATTTTTTGCTCTCAACTTTCAAGAAATATTTCGTACGCCTTAATCCTAGAATCCATACGAGTGAGCCACTAGCTTATATTCTGCATGAAGTATAATAGAGCATGCAAATTCTGTATTTTTCTTTGCACTTGAGATCCATTCTTTCTGCAATACTAGATGCCTTCAATCAAATCTAGCCGCATTCTTTCAGGATATTGCCATACATCACTGTTAGAAATCGTTCTTGTATATCTGCTTGCTCGATTTCACTTCAACATACTCTCCGCATACCGATTTATTTTGATTTTGGAAGTAGAAAGCAATATCTGTGCACCTAACATATGAGAGCCATGTCTTATGAAAGGGTTCAGTAAGGTTTATTACTTTCAGCGAAGCCGTTGCTTTGTTCATGTTTAGCTTGAAAAGTTTTTAGGCAATATACTAATTTAATTTTTTCAGAAGATTCTTTCAAAAAGTAATTTTTATGTAAATAAATTCATTTTATCTATTTGTTAATACAGAATTTTGTAAAAGTTTTGCATTATTTTAGTTACTTAAACTATTACGGCATATGCTTGCTAAGATTTCTAGTTTAAATATCTAGTGAATGTTATTCAGTTTTTGTAGTTTTACTACCAGTCCTTGATTGTTCGTACTCGGTGCTCTATGAATAGCGCACATTGTTTTTCACGCTCATTTAAGATTAATATTCTGTTAATCGGGATTTATTCTGTGTGAGACCTGAGAGAGAGAGAGAGAGAAGGGAGAAAAAGTAAGAAAGGGATAGGGAGTGGTTAGCTTTGCCAGGCACATTGACTTGCATGTATTTTGTAGGGACTAACATCGTGCAATTCTCTGAGAAACTATCAACAGTAAGCTACTATTGCCCATTGTGGCAACTAAATTTTTGCTTGGAAGCCGTTAACAATCTTTTTAATAACTGATGATTGATTGATACAAAAATACATTGACTGATTTTTGGTTTATTGATTGATTTATTGGTTGGTTAATTGATTCGTTAGATCGTCCGTGATTCATGCATTCATTGATTGATTGATTGGTTCACTGATTCATTCATTGATTCATTAATTGATTGATTGATTCATTCATTCATTCACTTATTCATTCTTTCATTCGTTCGTTCGTTCGTTCTTTTGTTCATTCACTTTCTCACTCACTCACTCACTCACTCACTCACTCACTCACTCACTCACTCACCCACCCATCCACCCACTCACCGACCCACTCACCCACTAACTCATTCATTCATTCACTCACTCACTCATCACTCACTCACTCACTCATTCATATCATTCATTCATTCATTCATTCATTCACTCATTGCTGTGCAGGGTCCTGGCTGCTGCTGCGGATGCTGGAGACGAGATGTCACTACGGAGATCAAGGGACGGATGCTGAGGGGGGGATGGATTGTGCCCCGCAGGACAATGTGCATAGTTTTCTGGGTGGGGATACTCCTGCTGTTCGCCGGCATAATCCTTCTCGTTACCAGCAAGCATCGTGGCATGTAAGTTCTACCTTTAGTTCACTTTTTAATTTTTCCTTCCTGTTATTTTTCATTTTGCTTTATTGGCAGTACTCACTCACTGAGAGGTCGCGGGTTCGAGACTGCGTAACGACGTGGGTTTTTTCTTCCGAGGGACGAATAGAAACCTAGTCGTGTACGGCCGATGCGATGGATAGCCGATCTTAGGTTCCATTTCCTATCTAGTCCCTTAAATGTCGACCCCGAGTAGGGATATACGGAACGTAAACGGAATTTGTTATTAGTAGTACTAGTAAGGTCATAAATGAACACAGTATGCATAATTTAACAAATTAAAAAGTAGCTAAAACTACAGAAAACTAACTATTAATGAAAGGTTATCCAGTCCAGGAAAAGGAATTTCGCTTTGGTATCGATGGGATGGTCATTATGGTAGCGCACTTGTCTGGAGACAGTAGATTACGGGTATAAATCTCAGCGACTTTTTTGACAACATCCTTTGCGATATTTGTATATGACTCCACGAATTAGCTTGTGTCGTTGTCGGTAACGTTTCCTTCTACTGATCAGTGGGTGATGGGTACGAAGCCTATGTTAGCCTGTCCTGAGTGATTACATGTCGAAAGATAAAACTGGCGTTAACCTTAGCTTTATCCTGTTAGATTTATTTACAAATAAATGTAACGGGATAACGTAAACACTAAACGTTAACTTTTTCTTTTAGATGTAAGGTTAACTTTCACACTACAGCGTACACAGTCAAATATAATAGGCCGCTGGGATAACATTAACTCTAGTAATTTAGCTTTTTTAAGCCCCTGAGGCATTTTTAGGGATTTGAGTACAGTGCATTTATTGGTCTACCTTCTTATATTTCAAATGCATGGTAAAACTGTAGTAGAATCGGTAAAACCGTCGTATGTTGTAGTATTTAGTGTCTGTTGATGCAAAATCTGGTTGTGACGTCCCTGACATTGGCTTATGGCGAGAAACTGGACGTTATATTCTCATTAATTGATTGATTGTTTGTTAGTTGTCATGTTTCCGCACCACTGAATTGTAGCCTTAAAAAGAAATATAAAGGAATTGTAAAATAAAGAATTAAAATAAAGATTTTTTTCACCCTGTTGTGTCCGGGTTGTTTGAAGAATCGACCAACCGGTGACTGCACTTGTCGTAGAAGGCGACTAAAGCATTAAGATCCACACCGACGTCAGAAAGGGCATTCGGTTAATGAGCGCCTAGGCTCCAGAAACTGCTGCAAAATTTTATAAAACAAATTGAAAAGAATGTTTATTCGCATCTCGATCCTACTTAAGCTAAAAGCAAGAAGATGAATCCGAAGCTTAAATAAATCATTAAAAATTAAAGATATTTTAAATTAATAAATATCGATCAATTGTGCGTCTAGGCTCAAGAAATTGCTACAAAGTGGTTTCAAAACGAATGGAAAAATAGGGGAAGATAGACTGATGATATGGTACAGGACAGAGAGGCGCGGTGAAGATCTATTCGTATCCCGAGCCTAGTTAAACTGGGATTAAAGGGCGATGATGATGATGATGATGATGATGATGATGATGATAACGATGACGATAACGACGACGACGACGATGACAACGACGACGACGATGATGATCGATTAATTGATGCTGATGACTCTAGATTGTTGTTGTTGTAGAATATTCCAGTCATGGGGAGGAGTGAGTGTGGGTCTGGGATTTTGTCTGCTGCTCATTTGCTTCATACTCTGTATCCACGCCTATTGGGTCATCTCGCATGGGGATAGGGACCGGTCGAGAGCCAACACCCCTCAGCTTCCTCAGACGCGCTCTGCCGAATTCCTGGTATATATCTTAATATTATTTTAAAGACAACACTAATATTTAACGCCAAATAGGTCAAATCTAACGTTTAATGCCATTACGTTTACGTTTATTACGTGTCTTATGCTGCGTTTGTTACTTTTACTGTCACTTTGTGGCTAGCGTGAGAAAATGTGGCTCTTGCGTTGGTGTTATTACTTATATTTACCTTCCTCTGATATTGCTTAGTCGACTCTTTGCGCGACATGCTTTTTACGATTGATCTATATTCTGTTAGGGTCTGGACAATACAATGCACTGCTTTTTACTTTCTTCTTCTTTTTCAGTGCACTGTCAAGTGGCAGGTTCAAGATACATATTCATACTCAAAGTCTATTTTCTGGCTCCATAAGAGCACTCCTTAGATCAACAAGTTAATCCCTTCACAAAGTCTATGCCTTATTCATATCTTATGTAGCCTATAGCTTGGGGAAAGTGTGGCTTCTTAGGTGGTTTCCCGTTGTCTTCTCAGCCTTCCTTTTTTAGTTTATCATAAGAAATTAGTAGGTTCTGGAAATTTTCCCAAGTAGATTTGAACTTACCAATAACTGCAGATATTGTTAACAGGCGACTGACGCAGATATTACAGTGAGGAGACTAGTAGCCATATAGTAGTAATTGTAGTGTTTTGGACCAATTGGTCTTTCACATTTCAGACTTTCAGTGTTCTAGACGCTACATCGATTGAGGTATTATACTACCAGGCTATTGACCTTCATTGTACATTTAACGTTACTTTGGTATTTTGCATAGAGTGGCGCTCTATAAATATATTGATTGATTGATTGAGTCGTTTATTCATTCATTCACTAGTTGATTGATTTTTATTTATTTATTGATTTATTATAAGCATTGAAGTCTAAAATAGGGGATTGGCTGGTGGTGTGGTGTAGGACAGAGAGGATTTGAGACAGTCTATATGTATCCCGACCCTGGTTAAACTGGGATTCAAGGGATGATGATGATGATGATGATTGATTTATTAAAAGAATCAGTAGTAAGAAACAAAGAACCACAAGAGATTGTGCCATTTTTGTTCTCGAATCAACAGTTAATAAATGTGCGACATTCGCATAACTGCTCTTCATAAAACTCCCCATAAGTATACTGCTCGTTACAAAAGTTAAATAACTATCTGTAGTGGCTAAACTGCTATTGTAAATATTTGATAAATATTGATATCTATTCTAGATGAAACAACGTTACGAGCTTCCGCCGAAATTCACCACCATCACGACAGCCTCTCCAAAACTCCCCACGACACCCAACGGTCGTCTGAAAAATGCCCCAGCCGAAGGCTCAGTCGATCTTCCGACTGGTCGCAACAAAACCACATTCGCTGTAGAACCAGTCGGTCCAAACCGTGCCCCAGATAGCGCAAATTCTTCTCTTCAATCTTCAAATAAAGATCTAGAAAATTCTCACTCGTCTAAGACCGTTGAAAGGCATCGACTACTGGAACATAGCGGAACCGGCTCGTTTGGATACTTTAGGACAGTTCCATCGACAATTGACGAAGAAGATGAAGAAGCTTCAACCAATTCCGTAGCTCCTCCGGCTAGCAGTAGCTTATCTCCGTTGCCTTCGTCCTATAATGCAGTTCCTAACTCACATTCTTCCCCCGGCGTTCTGGTTCCGCCCGCTGGTAAGTCCAGCAGGTCCCGATCACCTGTTCGATCAGTCCCTCTCACTAATCCACCTCCACTTCCCACTCCGCCTAACAATCCTCAGCTGAGCAGCACGACGTTCCGCCCGCCCGGATCTGAATCCCAACGGCTGCCCAGTGTAATCCTACCGAGTCCGGGGAAGTTCTCCAGCCAGACTGGAAGAACTCAGTGCGATGATACAACAGATGTAGATCATAAACGTTCAGTTCATAATGGAGGTCATTCCATGAGTAGATCGGTTTCCAGTAATGATCCGATGAGAGTGGGTAAGATGTTAAGTCAAGATAGGCATCATGCAAATCCTAGTCAATATCCTTCTGCTTGTATTGAACCTTTTGCTAGATTAGATTGTGACGACATGGATAACGATTTTATTCAAGATTTTCGGGTCGCGATAAAAGATTCTGTAGGTAGGGATACGGTAAATCAATCAGAGCCCACTTACGGTTCTGCTGATAGGAGAAAACATCGAGGACCGGATAGGCAAACAGTTTACGCCACAGTGGAAAAACGTGATGGAGTTAAACCAGTCACTGTTGATGTGCATGACATGTCACAGGTCCGAGCAGCCAACAATCCTAGGCATCAGTCAGGCCATTCGTTGTCTAAGCAACCGATGTCTGGCACATACCGTTGTGATACACAGACAAGAACGTTAGATTCAAATTTTACAGGAGCGGGGGGTGACGAGTCGGATTTATCTCCTAGCATGACTCTAGATTGGACTAATTCGGACGACAGCAATCCATTGTCGTCCACATCCGATGAGGGAAGTCATCATCGACGTCATCAGCATAATCCTCGTGCCTACAAAACATCTCCAGAGACAGTGATTGAGTGTTCGGCTCCCGGAGTGGCTCGAATAGTCCGGACTCCAGCAGGAAGTGGCGGAAGCAGTCACGCAGCGACACCAACTGGCAGGTCCTCTCTTCCTCGACAACCGGCGTTAAACGTGACACAATTGAACGAAGAGCCGTCGACGAGAAAGACTCTGCAGAGATCTGCTCCTGCTCTGAGAGCACACACAGCTGCTCTGAGTGATGAGGAAGGAAGGACGATGGATAAGAGAAGTGCCGTGCTCCAACCTTCTGGACTTATGATGAGACCATTCGTCGATGGAACGGTTACCGTCACTCCGCTGGCCGGAAATGACGAGAACTACAGAACCTACTTGCAAGGACGAAGTGCTGCTGGTGGCGCTAGAACCAAGCCTGGTGACGTTCCAGCTGGAGGTGAGCAACAAACGAAAGAAACGTCAGAGGATCTGGAAGAACTGACGTCAAATATGACCGAGTGTAGCATTGATTCTAAGGTTACCATTTACGACAACGTCAATTATATGTATATGTGAGAGGTTAGGTTCATCTGTTCAACGATCAAGAACTAAATCACATTTATGGCATTTGTGCTAAGCGTTAGATTCCAACAAAATACATATGAGCCGTCACTGGACGTGGCTTAATTTCACCACGAGCTGTCGCTGGGCGTGGCTTAACTTCATGAGCTGTCACTGGGCGTGGCTTAACTTCATAAGCTAACACTGGACGTGGCTTAACTTCATGAACTAACACTGGGCGTGGCTTAACTTCAACACGAGCAGGCACTGGGCGTGGCTTAACTTCATCAGCTAACACTGGGCGTGGCTTAACTTTATAAGCTATCACTGGACGTGGCTTAACTTCATGAGCTAACACTGGGCGTGGCTTAACTTCACCGACCCCAGTCTAATTTTGTTTCTCATCTCTGAGTCTCTGTATTGAATATTGAGTCTCCGGCAAATAACTTTGCTAGTCCGTCCTGAAAGTGTGATTCAGAAAGGAAAGACAATTTGACGATTAGCAATTCACGAGACGTTCTCGCTATCAGCCTTGAGACTTCAAGATGCAGTATTTAAATTCTGGTTTCTAGTTAATTATAACCTTCTTTCAGTTAGTGGAGTGACCGGTGGACTTTCTGCAGGCTTATCCAAATGTTTGTTTTTATTGAACTTTATATATTTTTGTGAATCAAAGTTAGTAGATGGCTTCTTGATTTTCTAGCACAAAATATGTTTTTCTTTTATTAGAAGGTGGTACTCTGCTTGTAATGCACTATAATTACTTATAAAGTTTTACAGATATCGAACTAAGTGCAGGAAAGTTACGATTTGATTGAGGATTGGAATGGGTTCGCTTATTACTTCTTTACAATAAATAACTTCCCTTTATGAGACGTTTTTTGCAACAATGTAGAGTTTAATATTAATTTTATTGAGCTTTTAGTTACAATTTTACAGAGTATTTAGCTTTTTGGAAAGCGTATATTATATATTTCTGGATCAATCGCATACTTTGCAGTGGCAGAAAGCCATTTCAAATAAGCTCAATAAATGTAACAATTTTGCTTTTTGCTCTGAGTATTATAAATTAGATAAAAAACACTGTCTGCATAAATAAGCCTTCGAAAGACAAGACACTTTTCTAAATATTTTATTAAATTGGATGAGCCTATTATATGAAATCTGTATGTAAATGACGATCCGGTTACATAATATTAAATTTAAAGTCTTTGTTTTCTCTGTACATTGCAAATGTACAGACCGTAAGTGGCTTATTTACAGGTAGAAAGTGCAAACTCAGAAATAAAATCTTTGTGTGGTACTCTCTTGTTATTCCACCTTTACGTTATATGAAATTCTCTACCTTTAGATATATCAGCCCAAAAACCTTATAAGAATTTAAGCTAATGAGCGTTAATCTGAGTGGATTGATTTTTCACAACCATTTGTCGAAACTGTAAATTAGTGTACGCAACAAACCCAAGTCAGTGATCGAGTGTTCGGCTTCCGGAGTGGCTCGAATAGTCCGGACTCCTGCAGGAAGTGGCGGAAGCAGTCACGCAGCGACACCAACTGGCAAGTCCTCTCTTCCTCGACAACCGGCGTTAAACGTAACACAATTGAACGAAGAGCCGTCGACGAGAAAGACTCCGCAGAGATCTGCTCCAGCTCCGAGAGCGCACACAGCTGCTCTGAGCGAAGAGGAAGCAAGGACGATGGCCAAGAGAAGTGCCGTGCTCCAACCTTCTGATGATAGACTGATGATTGACTGATGATGGACTGATGATGGATTTATAATGTTGGATGGTGGACTGATGATGTTGGATGATGGACTGATGATGGTGATGATGTTGGATGATGGACTGATGATGTTGGATGATGGACTGATGATGTTGGGTGATGGATTGATGATGTTGGATGATGGACTGATGATGCTGGATGATGGACTGATGATGACTGAGCGAAACATGTTTTGAGAATATTGAAAACCTATTGTAGTTTTTGAGGATAGTAATGAATACGTTCCATTTTATACAGATTGAATGGAATTTGGACTGTTTTAGTTCGGATATATGAGTAGCAGGAATAGGAGGGATTTCTGATGGATTTGAAACTAAGTTGCCGTGACACCAAAATGGAATGTGTTTGATGGGTTTTATTCAAGTACGACAATGCTTAATTTTACATACAGGCTGTTTGTTGAACTTTCTGGATATCGACATCGACTTGTAATTTAAAATGATAATTAAAGAAATACAACAGATTTTGTTGAGCAAAATTTGTGAAGTTAATCTAATTATATACCTTGGTGATAAAAAAATTAAATTCGGACGCCGTATTATGTAAGTGATTTATAATTATATAGTTTAGTAAATTTGTATCTCTAACTCTCATCACATTGGCTTTCTCTAAGCAGCCGAAATCTTATCATTTGGTTTCAGCACTCTAAATCTTCTTCTTTTCTCTGCGTGACGTCACTTTGTGGACACCAGAGCAGCCTCTTTTATCTTTTGTCTCCACTGATACCGGTCCTGGGCAAGATCATAGACATCACTCTGTGCTAGGTTATATTTAGTATCTATTTGTTCTATATCTTTATTATATTGTTTAATTAAAGTATATTTATTTCCAATACCTAGTTTCATTTAACACTCTTTAGCACTCTAAATAGTCCCTAGACTAAATTCTTTAATTTAATTAGTTTACTTGCAGTATCAAACATGCGAATATTTTGTTCCAAGTATAATGAGCAACTTTAAATGAACGTATCTTAGTTTGTATAATGCGAAAAATCATTGTATCAGTTGTAGGCCTGTATTATATACTAAATATCTACTATATTTCTTTTCTGCATACAATTGAAATTGCACACATTTTCGTACGCGATAGAATGTTTCGCTTGTATCCATGAATACCCTATAAGTACACAATAATGCCGTATTGTGCAGTGTACATACTCTAGTGACACTGTTTAACATACTTGTAATTAATACTTTTATGTGATATACATAAAAAATAAACTAAAATCTATCTATATGGTTCTAAATATGAACCAAGTGGTTCTAACTATAAGTTTTTCTTAAATTCTTTTCCGTTATATTCTTCCTTTCAATATACTCTTTCAAATTAAAAAAAATATTATATGTATATATATATATATATAATTATTTATATAATTTATATATATATATATATATATATATATATATATATATATATATATATATATATATATATGAGATATACATTATATGTATAACATACGTAATATAGTTATACATCTTTCCTATACTCAAGCTATTTTAAATGCTTGACATAACTAAGATGTATATGCCTCAAAGATTAAACCAAGTGTTTGATCCATTTTCTATCAAAATTGTCGAATTTTAGTATCTTGTGCTTTAAGGGGTGACTAGCGTAGCTATTGAGGATGAAAAGAAGAAACATTAGTGCAAATTTCCTTAGTTGAGGATTAGCTTGACACTGTTTTAGATTTTAGTATGAGCCAATGTCTGTACAGACCGTGGCGAAGCTAGCCTACCCAGAGCTATCGTACTAGGTTTGCCTTGTTGTCATGTTTGCTTTGTTGCCATGTTGCTTTGTTGCCATGTTGCTTTGTTGCTTTGATTCATCGATCAGTGACGTACATTAATTTCTCTATAAATACATACAAACAATTGTCATGAACTTTTCTTGGAAAGTTTTGAAAATAATTTTAAGAAGATCCTTTCTGCAGTGTTGCACTAGACCTACCTAAATTATTTACCACAAATTGATACTAAAGAATAATTTATGTGAACTTGTCGTATTAGAGAGGCTTCGACGAAAATGCTTGCTTCTTGTGTACTGACTCATTCGCTATTTTTAACAGCCCCCCTGGGTTCCACAACGTATGTCCGCCCACCGACATAGGTTATGTGGATCCTTTGGTAGTGCCTGGATGTGGGCTATTCTATGACAAGTCTTTGTTTTTAGCGCAATATTTGTTTGAATTGACGGTGTTATTTTTATCTGGGAATATTGGATCCGAAGACTCTAACATGTGCGTCTCGTTGAGTAATTGTCTGCTTCTATTTATTGTAGATATAGAAATGTAATAGTATTTAGTCTGCTATTATACATTGAAAGGTAGTAGTGAATGAATATGTTTTGATTTTTAAATTTGATGAATGCAGTTGATTTTGATTGAAATTAAAGGATGCTCTACCGTATTGGTTTTAGAGAATAGTATTTCTGACAGTTATTTGTTTCAATATTATCATCTTAATTACCTTCTTGCCTTGGATCCCAGTTTAGCTAGGGTCGGGATTAGAAAATAATTTATTTAATTCATTCCTAAAGCCTAGGCAGTAGGCACTCGCCAACCGAATGCCCTTTCTGACGCTTGTTTTGATCTTAATGCTTTGTCGTCTTTTACGACACGTGCAGTCCACAGTTGATTTATTCTTCAGCATACTGGACACACACGGTTTAATTGCTTCAGTAATATAATAATCGAAAATTTCAGATTGTAATCATTTGATTTAATTTGACCTGTCAGTATTGCAATGCTACAGGCTACATGATTTAAAGACCCACTCATATGTGAAAATGAAGACGAAGGCGGAAGATAGAGAAAAGTGGAGGCGTTATGTACCATGGACCTGCCAGTAGGCAGTGCACTAAGAGAGAGATAGGCTACATAAAGGTGTGGATAAAGCATACTCATTTGTGAAGGGACTAACTCGGTAATCGATAGTGTGCTCTTTATGGTGCGTGAAAGCTGCGTGTGAGTAGGAATATTTACATTGGACCTGCCGCTTATCAGGACGCTAGAGAGAGAAAGAGAGAGAGAGAGAGAGAGAGACATGTTAGTGTAGTTGTAGAATTTTGCTGAGATAAACAAATGAAGAGTTTGAAGTAAAAATAGCTTTGGCCATCAAATATACTGGACTAAGGATTTGCTGGGAGAACTAGAGTGTATTAATCTGAGTTAATTCTTCAGATCTTTTAAATCTTTAGATCTTTAGTAGATCTCGAAAATCTTTAGATCATTAAAATAAATCATTAACAAAAAATAGTGAAATTCTTAAATTCTTCAGATCTTATCTCAAACGAATTCACCGTGTTTCAGTTCCGTACAGTATAATTCCATAGAAGCCTTACAGCACCTGTGCGCCATCTGTTGAATGAGTCAGAGTGCAGGTTACTGGCTAAATTGGTAGTAGAAGGCAATTGATTGAAAAAAGAATGATGAATCTCCAGTCTTCGTGGTTTTTCGTAGTAACTTAAATTAGAGAGTTATAGAGAACATCTCAGAACCCATGTTTTTGCTGGGTAAATTCTACTTTAAGGCACGGTAAAGGCTTAGCCTCGAGTTGGGATCAATTTGTTGACTGATCTTATATACTGAACGAGGAAGTAGTTTTAAAAATAAAATCACATTGAGGTTGGACCTTCCATTAGAAGAAAAGTAAAAGATAAAAAGAGAACTTATCAAACCGAAAGATTACTATAGTTTCAGTACAAGCGGTGCGTTCTGGTTGCATATAGGCTAAGATATAGTTAAGATATAAAAGGAATCAGAAAAATCAAATAAATAATAAAAAAAGTAATCAAATAAAGCTAAAAACAAAAAGCAGCTGCCCAAGACAGATAACTTGCAGACTTCGATAAATTTTAACATCCGAAAAATTTACAATTATTAGATCATAATTTCCAGTACCTGTGTTCACAACTAATAATTGTAGTGAATGTGTAAGGTTATTATATAAGTAAAGCCTGATGCTTTCGGAAAAGTAAAATCAGAAGAACTTAAAATGCTGACATTTCCAGTATCTACAGCCTATATATTTTCTGTAATCACTTGCAAATGGTTAAATTTCTTATTATTTTTTTCAGAACTCTAAGCTGGAGCCGCCAACAGTAACATAGGGAACATAGATATCTATCCGCAGAATAATATTTATAAACATATATATTGACATGTATTACTACGATTCTATTGTAGTCTGTTTGTAGATGCTTAGAAAATTATTCGATACCACCTAGAGACCATACCGTAGGCTTATCTTACAGCCTTGGTAGAAGTTAATTGCCTCAAGATAAGAGAAGAAAACTGATATATGATAATATATCTTGTGTGTTTCTTTTTTGGTTATGAGCTTGAACGATAGATTGCTGCAGCTGCATGTAAGAATTTTAACCTTGGACTTTCTATCTTTCAGCGAACTTTATCAAGTGTTTTAATGTTCGGCAATATTTCGCTGAATTCACTCTGTTTTAAATTAAATTGTTCAATGTACGACTGAATTCAAAATTATGTAGATCTCCACGGTAATTCATTCTCCGTAGGCCTACATTGAACGGTCTGTTTATTTATATTGCTCTACGAGATTTATTCTTTCTTGTTTTCAATCTCTCCATCTATCCTTCTCTATCCGTAAAAATTCTACGTAACTGGAAGGCCTAATACACAGCCGAATCCTGTTAGTTGCAGTACACCGGCCGGTTGAATTACCAAGATCTGATTATTGAAATAGCTATGAGATCCGATTGAACAGACTGGCTGGCTGTACAAAACTAGCGCCTTGGCGTTGTTCGCTATCATTTCTGAATTAGGCCAATGGCTGTATTTCCCACATCTGCATCAGTGCGCAAACTTCCTGCGTTCAAGCAAAGCGGAGAACAAAAATTGCCAGGAGTGGACCCTCAACCTTTTTGGCCTGATATAATTCGGAAAGCAGATCAATTTCAAAACAGCCGCAACTTACGAAAATTACCACTATCGAAGAAGACTAAATTCTAAAATCGTAGAAGTCAAAAAGACTAGATTCCGTTAGCCGAAAAGTCGCCTAATTGAGATTGAGATGGTTTGATCATATAGTGAGAAAGGCAGAGGATGATGTGGTGAAGAGAGTTTTGAGGAAGAGCTGAGTGTTAAGTTAAAGAGAGGTAGACCACTACTGAAGTGAGATACGGTGATTAGGTGAAAAAATAGGCGTTTGACTAATGGCACGACAGAAAAATATGGCGAAGGTCCATTCGTATTCCGAACCAAGTTAAACTTTGATTCAAGGGAGGAAGATGATGATGATGATAATGATGATGATCGAAAGAATTCTATGTACGGTTCGTTGTAAGAAACGAATATGGTATGCTATGAAGGTGAAACATAGCAGAATACTTAATATAGAGATGACTTTGGAGAGTGTCGCATCTCATACTGTTAGGTCATATTACATTAAGCATAAAGTTTACCTTCTGTAGAGACATATTTATCCCAGGTGAACCTATTGGATGGTTATTTAAGACCCATTCCCTCCTTCCTTTCCATGGCTTTTAGTAATCTTTGCCTTTTGATGGCACATCAACTATAGCCGGCGTGGATAATCGGATTTAAGAATAACCTTCCATCACCCTGGGATTATTTCCTTCAAAGCAGTCAACACTCGTATCACGCTTGACGCTTGTCTCTTGGAAACAAAAAATTCTGATTGCTAATGGCTTATTAATATTAATATTAAAATATTAATAATATTATCATTATTAGTATTGTTATTAATATTAATAAAGTTGAATTACTAATATTATTAACTTATTCCAAGTCTTTGATTGGAAGTCATGAGGCCTTCTTTCATATCGTAAATAGCCAAATCGCCGAGCCTGACATTAAATCTTGCACTAAAGAAATATGGACTACTTTAAATTTAGCTTCTAAATTTATAATGCG
Source organism: Enchytraeus crypticus (assembly GCA_905160935.1). Lineage (NCBI taxonomy): Eukaryota > Metazoa > Annelida > Clitellata > Enchytraeida > Enchytraeidae > Enchytraeus > Enchytraeus crypticus. The sequence goes on along the minus strand of CAJHZI010000500.1, from coordinate 1,530,383 downwards.
ACCTCAATACTATATAATATGCGTACCTATAATTGCATTGTGAATTTGTAATATATACGTGTATGTCTCCTTTATTTATTTCGGTTTCAAGCATTCCTCAACTTAAGCTTTATATCTATTCAATTTGTTTCTACATGTATGTTCTGTCTGCCGTGATAAATAATTAAATAAAGACAAATATTGTATACACACAGCATCCTTAAAGTACGTATTGCTTATTTTATCTTAGGTAACTAGGAAAGGGTGAAAACCAACTCCACAGCGATAGGTAAGACATTAAACTACAACAGTTGCTTACAAACTCGAGCTAACTGTTAGCATGGTTTGCATACATTGAACTAAACTGTAAAAATTATACTGTAGTATCGTGACGGCATATGTAATTAACGGATACAAAGTAGGTATTGTGACTTTATAAAAAAGTCAGGGTTGCCAGTTTGTTCCGTCAATTTACCAACGAACAAAATTATTTTTAGAAAGATGCAGATAAGCAAAGCTTTTACTGAACTACTCTTTCAGTGTTTTTATTTATTAAAACAAATTATTTAAGAATTTAACGCAAAGATTTTTAATTTGATCAATTATAACTGTTCATAAATTATCGGATGACTGGTAACCCTATATGGCGACAAACTCTATCAAACTCTAGAAATATCGCCAATGAACCGATTCTTACGGGATTAATGGATATATCACTCGTGCATTAACGTTCAGTTTTTGTAAGATGAAGTGCTAATGAATTCTTTTTCTAATTTTATGCGCAATTTTGGTATTGTAAAAAATTATTTTGTAGCCATTAGTTTTATCTCTACGTAGATTACACGAGAATAATTGTATTAAACCAGTGAGCTGTGACTGCGGTAGAATTAGTGGCATGGAGTAATTTTTAATATATCAATATATAACATAAGTAATACATAATATAATTAATAAATAATACTTAATAATAAATAATAAAAATAATAAATAATAAATAAGAATAAATAAAAACAAATAAATAAATAATAATAATAAATAATAATAATATACGATTGGTTATAATAATAATAATAATCATTTGCAATTAATTAATAATAATAATAATAATTTTAATTGCTTGAGTAGATCACGAATGTTCAGCGAAATACATCACACGATACCTGAGCTGTATAGTTTCTGCCATCTAGCTTACTCAAGCCCTTCGTGGTTGAAGTTCGGAGACTGGTGCATTGAATCACAGGAAGGAGTCCAACAAGGGGATCCCTTAGGGCCCATGCTGTTTTGCTTGACTATTCACCCTCTCCTTACTTCTCTCTCTAGCGCTCTCACGGTGGGATACCTAGATGACATTACTCTTGGTGGTTGCGAGTCGTCGATTGCAAATGATGTACGGACTATCATCGACAGAGGCCAAGAATTTGGGCTTCAGTTGAATCGTACCAAGTGCGAAGTCATATCATCAGTTTGCAAATCTCCGGGCAACTCAGTTTTGTAATCCTTTGTGCCAATGGGCTTATCCCATAGTACTCTACTCGGCGAGCCAATCTCTGGAAAAAGTAGCTACTACCACCGCTTTATCTAGTTGCTTGGAGGTTCTCAAACGTACAGCATCGCGCTTGAAGTCGCTAGCCGCTCATGATGCTTTGACAATCCTTCGCTTTTCATTAAGTGCACCTAAACTTATGCACATTCTGCGCTCTAGTCCGAGCTTCTCTAATCCGCGGCTTTTAGACTACGACGAGGCTCTTAGGCAATGCTTGTGCGCCGTTATCAACGCAGATTTGTCTGATTTGCAGTGGCAGCAAGCCAGTTTACCGGTGAGCAAAGTTGGTCTTGGAATTCGTCTTGTTTCCCATATCGTGCCTTCAGCCTTCTTGGCATCAGCGATGGGGACGAGGCATTTGCAAGACACCATCCTTCGTACGTGCTCCCTTTTTGCCGATAGATCCATTGGCGTTGCGTTGTCAGTTTGGTCCAAAAGCCTCACCTCCAGTGCTCCACCTTCTACCTCAGTCAGTAACCAGAAATCATGGGACCGTCTTATAGTGGATCGGATTTATACCAGTCTGTTAAAATCCCAGTCCAATGCAGTAGACAGAGCACGACTCCTAGCTGTATCAACCAAAAGAAGCAGCGACTGGCTTCACGCTCTTCCTGTTGCTTCTTGTGGGCTTTTTTTAGACAATGAGGCGATTCGAGTAGCCGTTAGTTTCCGTTTAGGGGCGAAAACTTGCGAGCCTCACATGTGCCCCTGCGGTTATGAAGTCGACGATTTAGGTCTCCACGGCCTCTCCTGCAAACGAAGCTCAGGTAGAATGTCTCGCCATCACAATTTAAATGACATAATATGGCGAGCACTTTCGAGAGCAGGCATCCCTTCCTCTAAGGAACCAAGTGGGTTGTCCAGATCAGACGGCAAGCGTCCGGACGGCATGACTTTAGTGCCCTGGTGCAACGGTAAATGTGCCGTTTGGGACGTCACGGGCATTGACACTATGGCAAACTCCTACCTGAATACGACTTCAGTCACAGCCGGTGGTGCTGCTGTTCATGCCGCCTATAGGAAGTTGGATAAATACCGTGATCTGTCCTTAGGATATGAAGTTGTTCCGGTGGCTATTGAAACCATGGGCCCGATGAATCCCGAAGGAGTTGACTTTATTAATGGCATAGGCAGACTTATTGCAGAGCAAACCGGCGATAAGCGAGAGACATCTTTTCTTTGGCAAAGGCTTTCGATGACTTTACAAAGATTTAATGCAGTCTGCTTCAATAATTCTTTTAAGCCGTTTGATGACCTCGAGTAGCCGGGCGGCGATTCAGCACGTATTGCTTGAATGGTTTTTATCAAACCCCAGGTTCTTTACACCGGGGTAAAAAAAAATAATAATAATAATAATAGTATTATTATTAATATTGTTAGTCATTAGTATCATTATCATATCAATTAATAATGACGATGATGAGAAGATGATGATGATAATAATAATAATAATAATAATATACAAATAATAATATTATTATATTATTATTAGTAGTAGTAATATTAGAATAATGCTCGCATGCTGTGTTACCAGGAATCACGAATGACCGCATAGGACATAAAAGATAATAATACTACTAGTAGTAGTAGTATTATCAGTAATTATTAGATTAATAACGATAACATTATAGTAATAATGATAATTGTTATTATTAGCTATTTTATTTTCATCCCGGGCGGGTATAAAATAACTTACAGCAATGTTACAATAAATTATAAATTATAATGATAACGATAATTATAATAATTATAATAATAGTAGTAATAATATATTATTATTATTATTATTATTATTATTATTAGTATCATTATGATTACGATGATGATTATGATTATGCTGATGATGATTATTATTATTACTATTGTTATTATAAATAATTATATTTATACTCTTTTCAGAGTATAAATATAATTAGTATAAACGATAGTAATATCAGTATTTAATGGGGAGTTAAACTCCCACCTCCTTGTTATAGCTCATTTTAATTTAAAAAATTATAAACTGATAAATCCCGTTTTAAGTTAGATCTTAAATAAGTAACGTTGTTCATTTGATATCTAAGCTGAATTCTTGAAAGCTCCTCCTACGAGCTAGTTTCGATTCTGGCGTGTATTTGGAGTTTTGAGACTAATTATTGTATGGGGCGGGATTTAGCGCAGTCGGTTTAGCTACACGTCAATTAAAAGAAGTTAATCTACATCGCGCCCGATTATAGTTCTTTGTGGGTGACCAACTTGAAAGACCCAGTGTTGACAGATTTGAATGAAAGACCCCGAGTGTCTTGAAAGGTTATTCTTAAATCTGCGCTGCCTGCAATCGATGCGCAGCGGTTACTAATAACCATGGAGAGGAAGTAAGAAATATAACAAAAACTGTAAAACAACAGCAACTAAGAATACTTACAAATAACAAAACCTTCAATCAGCATTAATGAAACAGCAATTAGTCAGTAATGAGAATCGTAATTGACATTAATGAGTCAGCAATCATGTAAATAACAAAGTATGTACATCAATAATTGGACAATAATTACTGATTAATGCATTAGCATTAATAATTACTGATTAATGCATTAGCATTAATGCATTAGCATTAATAATTACTGATTAATGCATTAGCATTAATGCATTAGCATTAATCAGTAATTATTGTCCAATTATTAATTACTCCATTAATTAGTAATTATTGTCCAATTATGCTAATCATGTACATCATTGCTGTCATATAAAAACAAGATTCAAACCAACGTCAGAAAGTGCACTCGGTTGGTCAGCGCCTAGGCTCCAGAAATTGCTTCAAAAGTTTAAACTAACCGATGTAGAAGGTCTATTCGTATACCGGTAACCGACCCTAATTAAACTGAGATTTAAGGGAAGAAGATGATGATGACTCAGCCGTAAGGCCCCGCAGTAAATTTTCACTGTCCCACGAGCACGGAGTTAATCTACATGTATACCATATAAATCTTAGCAAATCGACTGAACGACACTTAATTTCCTGAGTGATTTTAAATTAGCAACGAAATTTAAATGAATAAAATTCAAATGAATGCGTACTTGTATTTATCGTTTAACTATCATAGTATGGTAGTATGGAAGAATTTATACTTGATAAATTAATTATGTATAAATTAATATATTAATTTATTATATATTTAGTAAACTTATTTTACCGTTTGCAGCCATTTTTTGTAAATTACTTCCATTACTGAAATAAAGGATTTTTGTCTTAATATATACTTTTGTATTTAATTCAAACGTGAATCATTTAATTATATTTGTTATGTAAACTGTCGTCAACAAAAAATAGGTTGTATTTTGTAATGCAACTCCTATTCTCTGTAGGGCTACGTAATGTACCACTCTACATAGACACCCTCCATTCTACGTTATGTTGTTAATCATTGATGAATTGACTAATTTGATTTATTGGTTAATTAATAGACTGATTACTTTATCGATACATTGATTCATTAGTTGATTGATTCCTCCAACTTGATTGATTGAAGAGTTGATAGATTATTTTAAGAGATCTTGATGCAGTGATCAATCCGTGATCAATCACTGTATATTTCTCAATTAACTCTCGTAAACCAGTTCTCGCTGGGCTTGGGCTGCAACAATTAGCCTAAGCTGTTAAATTCACTCAAGTCAACGTGTGACTGAGTGCGCAATAAACACGATTGACAATGATTACGCCCTATAGAATATAGGTCTCTCTCTTTGTTTCCCTTTGTATCTCTCTCTCTCTGTCTCACACACTCTCTGTCTGTCTCTCTTTCTTTTTTTTTTCTCTCTCTCTATCTCTCTCTCTCTCTTAGTTCACTGCCCATCACTGCTAGGTATCTGGTATATCATATAACATCTCCACTCCTCGCTGTCTTCCATTTTCCTCTCCATGTCCACATATGAGTGGATGTTTAAATCATCTAACATTCCTAATCTCAATTTGCCTCTGCTTCTCTTTCCATTGTACCTTCTATGACCTTTTTTAATAGACCTTCCCCCGTTAGAATATGTCATATCCAACTCTTAATATCCAACTCTTCTTCCTATTTCTGCATCTATCAACTGTCGATCTGTACAAAATCTCTCTAGGTCTTCTTCGTTCGTATTTTTTTGGATCCATCATCCAGCTAATATTTCCCATTTATCTACATATCCATGTTTCCAACGCTTCTAGTTTTCTGACATCCTCCTTCCATAAGATCCAAGTTTCACATCCGTATAATAGTGTGGTCCATTAAAATGTGTTAACTGTCGGTATCTTTTTGGATTTCTTTAGATCTTTTGTTCATTCCTATTACTGAAGGCCTCTTTTGTTTGTGCGATCCTACTACATATTTCGTTCTTACATTTTATGTTAAACTACGATATATTTAAATGAACCATCCTACGCACTATGTTAGTAGTTCTATATCAAGTTGTAACAGATGTCTTAATCGTCGAAACATCAATACATTTGTGGATTTCTTCTAGAAGATCTTTATCCTTCGTCATCATGATAATGTATGACTGATTATATCCCCTTATGTCTCTATCACTGTACTGTCTAATGGCAAGGCCACGACTATATAACTCCACATATTTATCTTCCCCCTTTTCTTTTCATATTCAAAAACTGTACGTTATAAAAACATTTAACATTCTATGTCTCGGTCTTCCCTTACTCTCTTCCCTTTATATTCATTTATTTTAAAGTAACGTTTTATATCGTAGTGGTTGAACACTTGCCTCTCGATCAAGAGTTTGTGAATTTGAGACTGCGTAACGACGTACGTGGATTTTGTTATTCTAGAAAGGAGAATAAACCCTGCTGTTTACACTTATGATGTCAGACCGACCTATAGCTGACCTAATGGTTCCATTTCCGATCCAGACCCTCCATGTCGACCCCAAAATAGTACCCTTAAGAAAATTTTATTTTTGTGTGCTTATTGTGAAATTCAAAGAAAGCGCGGAGAAAAGAAGAAATCTTGAAGCGAAGATTTCTGAGTGATCGTTTCACTGACCTTTCGTCTTATATCGGTAATTACTAGCAGCATATTTCTAGCCCAATTCGTATCCGGCTTGAAGAAGAATAGACCAACCGTGTCGTTAAAGGCGACAAAACACTAACAACCAAATCAACCTCAGAAAGGGCGGTTTATTGTTTATTTTTGTATGTTGGTGAGCGCCTAGGCTGCAGAAATTGCTACGAAATTTTCTTATTTCCGAAAAATTGGATTCGATAGAAGAAGATTATGTTTTCTAGCACATTTCTAATGTTTGTCGCGGTCTATTTGCTCATTCGTTTCTAGATATTATTCCAACAGTCGTTCATGTAACGAGTTCTGTTGGATAGTCTGGAAAAGTTAGCTGTGCAAACGATATGTAAGAGCCCGGTAAAGGAAACCACTTTAACTGGTCTGCAGCAGTTAAAGATGATTGTTTATGAGAAGAAATCATTTTCTAGCTACCGAAGCAGTCTACACAGCTGCTGCAATGAATGAATAATAGCAGATCCTATACTCGGCGTGTAGCATAGGTTTCAGCTGCTGCAAGCGTCTGATGCTTTATTTATAGAGAAATGATTGTAGTCAGAATTTTATGAGAACATTCAGTTGTAAGCCTGCAAGCAGAAAGCGATTACTATTAATAACAGTAAACGATTACTATTAGCAATATTACCGATTGACTAATCAGTGTTAGAAAGCTTTTTGCGTTTTGATTTTGCTGTTGTTACAATTTGTTTGAAGTTATACAAATTTTATCTGATTGTACTACATTTAGGCTGTTGAGTAAATGATGAAAGGAAAGTGTCCTAATGTTTATATTATAGATGGCGTAGCTAAACTGTAGATGTACCAATGAAACTTAAGATCAACTAATTTTAAATGGGCACGTCATGACATTTTAAAGCAATATTTATTAAGTAAAAGAATAAGTTAGTAACTGATATGATGATGTAGAAAATATCTTGTATCAGAAGTAGATGGCAAAGCTACGCCACTAGTTTAAAAGTTGTTCTACCGCGGAGCAGTAGGTGTGGGATTAGAAATCAGGTGTTAATTCTTCAATGGTATCCTTTCAGTAGATGAAACTGACATTAACTCTGCATTAACTGCTTTAGAAACTTTTGTGGACTATAAAAATCAGATTGTCGTAACCATCACCGCAAGACGAACCATTCCAGTAGCAAGTTGGTCACTGGCTCCTTTTGGTAAATGTACTTATATAATGTAGTTTTCAGTATCTTACTGAACTATGAGATGTTATTAAAATTAATTGGTATTAGTTAAGTGTTTAGTGAGTCTTAAACAAGCATTTAATTGCTTCCTGACTCTGTTAAGTTATGTTATGTTAACGTTTCCAGACTTCTGATTTATGCATCTTTAATCTTAAGTTAATGAAGTAACCTGTTATACAAATGTTGACTCTTTGAATTAAGTAAACGGCTATTTCAACTAGTGGCATAATACTGGTGCATAGATGCTTTGTTTTTAGTATTTAGCATGGAATTAAATTTCTATGTTAATTCATTGTTGCATGGTGCACCTGGTTTAGATCGATGAATTACTGAAACAATGGTTGGATTTGAACTTAAGTGGAAGTGAAACTTGATAAGTTTCCGGCTCGAGTCCGGGATATTTAAGAGCTGATCAACCGCAAATTGCACGTGTTTACTAAATGCCAAATAAAGAGGCGATTAAAATCGACATAGAAAGAATTGTAGCCTACTAGTGTCTAACTCTGTTATTCAAAATCAAATGGACATTGATTTAAATATTTTGTTATTAAAATAGAATATTTCAAAGTCGTGATACGGGTTCGTTGTGAAAGAAGCTAGGAGATGTACAATTTTAAAATAATTCTGTAGTTCTATGGAGTGATCACTTTCGTGATAGCACATAAATTTTCTTAGATGGTTTATTAGGTAAGAAAACCCAAACAAGAAGTGGCAATATATCAACATGAGAAGATTTCCTCTGACAGCTTTTATCAATTGTTCTCACAAGTTATAATACATAACTGTTCGTGGCATATTCAATGATACGGCATTATGGAGCCAGAGCATTACTCTAATAATGCAATAATAATGATAATAGTATTCTATGATATGCTAATATCGTTAATAATATAATGATGATAATAATAAAATTATTATTTGTAGATATTTTAATATTATTATTGCTACTTCTAGTTATTGTTATTGTTATTATTGCTGTTGTTATTGCCTTAATAATAATATTTTTGTTTTTATTTTTGTTATTATTATTATCTGTAATTTTTATTCCTTTTTTAGCTCTTTTTCCTCCTTTAATGACTATGTCAGCGAATTAAGTTAGAAAAATTAGTGATTATGGCAAAGGGAAACCGCCTCAGAAGCCACAATTTTCATAAGAGAGAGAGAGAGAGAGAGAGAGAGAGAGAGAAAGATAGAGAGAGAGAGAGAGAGAGGGAGGGAGAGATGGGAAAATCAAGTCATACGAGCACATTTTTTATTATCATATTATATTGTACTTAACAAATTCGACGTACTTAAATCTGTAACAAACAGCGCAGGATCGCAGATTTAAACAATCGGATAAAATAGACTTAATATGCGAATGAATAAATAATATTTAAATGATAAATAAATAAATAGTGCATAACTGATGTTACGCCAGCTGCTGTATTATAATAATGAAAATGCGTACAGTTGCAGCAGCTGTTGTACTGCTGAGCATGACGGAAAGGCTTTCACTGTACATTGTGCACAAGCTTCTACAATGGAGCGGTTAAGCTGAACTTTTTTTTATTAGCGTTTGTTGAAATGTTATAAAAATGGCGTTAGGCTAATTCGTCACTTACACTCAAGAGCCTATAAGTCCTCAGCATGCGACAGCTGGGAGGGTGTTGGCAAAATTTAATCGTAAGAGGAAGGGGGGGGGGCGTATTATGAAAGCGCTTTATAAAATTTTTCTCGACAGATTATTACAAGAACGTAGTCATTAGAAAACCGAAGTAGAAAATTGTTCTAAAACATGTAGGATGTACCAGTTTGTCATCTAATCCCTTGATATTCGTTTCAATGCCTATATATGCGTTGAGAAGGGGATAAATATCGATTAGAAATCTGCTTATAGCTTTCTTTTAACTACTCTAGCTAATCTATCAGGTGAACTTCCTTCATTATATCCTTCCAATGTACGCACACTAATTCAACAACTTACGAACTTCCAGTTTGGCTCAACTGACCCGGTTCTCTTCCGACCACCCTTTCCTACGACGTCCACCCTTCCCTGTACTTTCACCCTTCCCTAGTACTTCTACCCTTTCCTAGTACTTTCACCCTTCCCTAGTACTTCCACCCTTTCCTAGTACTTCCACCCTTCCCTAGTACTTCCACCCTTCCCTAGTACTTCCACCCTTTCCTAGTACTTCCACCCTTTCCTAGTACTTCCACCCTTCCCTAGTACTTCCACCCTTTCCTAGTACTTCCACCCTTTCCTAGTACTTCCACCCTTCCCCAGTACTTCCACCCTTTCCTATTACTTCCACCCTTTCCTAGTACTTCCACCTTTCCCTAGTACTTCCACCCTTCCCTAGTACTTCCACCCTTCCCTAGTACTTCCACCCTTTCCTAGTACCTACCCTTCCCTAGTACTTCCACCCTTCCCTAGTACTTCCACCCTTCCCTAGTACTTCCACCCTTTCCTAGTACTTCTACCCTTCCCTAGTACTTCCACCCTTCCCTAGTACTTCCATCCTTCCCTAGTACTTCCACCCTTTCCTAGTACTTCCACCCTTCCCTAGTACTTCCACCCTTTCCTAGTACTTCCACCCTTCCCTAGTACTTCCACCCTTCCCTTGTACTTCCATCCTTCCCTAGTACTTCTACCCTTTCCTAGTACTTCCACCTTTCCGTGCGTTAAGTTGAATTCAATGGAGTTACAACGTTACACTGGAAATTTTGTTAACGCGCTATTTTTGATCGAGACACTTAGTTCAGTTCTTAGCTCAGTTCGTAGTCCGGGACACTTTACAATAGCACATCAATTGTTCTGTTGAATACTGGAAATAGTTCGTTTGATTAAGCGATAACTTCACTCGTTCGTAAGAGAACAAAAACGCAGAAATGTATTGAAGTGATTGGCAGCGGCTTGCATAGGTTAGCATCTTTTGATTTTTTAAAATTGTACAATCGCTGAAATCTAGACTTCATCCACAATACATCCGGACTTCATCCAGACTTCATTCAGACTTCATCCAGACTTCATTTAGACTTCATCCAAATTTCATTTAGACTTTATCCAGACTTCATTTAGACTTTATCCGGACTTTTTCTAGACTTCATTTAGACTTCATCCAAACTTCATCCAGACTTCATCTAGACATCATTTAGACTTATAGACATCTTTTAGACTGGCTGGAGCCAGTGGCGAAGTCGGCAAGATACTCGACCGCAGATCAGTATGTGCGGGGTTCAAATCGTGGGCTCGCCCGTCACAGACATCGCTTTCTAGTGAGGAAACTGACGTTAACCTTAGCTTTACCAGCTTTACTTAATTTAGATTTCATCCAGACTACATCCAGACTTAATTTAAATTTCATCCAGACTCATTTAGACTTCATTCAGACTTCATCAAGTCTTCACCCGACTCGCATCATAGTTGCCATCTCTTACTACAACTCTTAATCGTAAATCCTTTTGAGTACTGTGGCTTGTGGCTGTTAGATGTTCACATACGGCATGTCGATTATATAAGCACACTTTTACGATATTTTAAAGTTAACTGATTCTTGTAGGACATTAAGATTTGTAAGCTTTAGTGAAAACTTTTATATGTATTCTTCTATAAAGACGAGTTTTAACTGTTCTCTCTTCTGAATAGTTAGATTTCCGCAATAATGCGCATACAATTTGAAGCTAATTCTAGATTTCGCCTATGCGCGACAATTTGAAGCTATTTCTAGATTTTGCCATTTTATATTTCATACGCTATGACAATTATTACGCAATCTTGTCAGATTTTGTTGTATTTGCAGATTTCTCTGCTGCATCGCTGTAGCAGAGAAATTGTTTCAATTTCGAGAAATTTATCGCTACAGGAAAGCATAAAGTGAAATGCGCAGTTGAACAGAATTATGAGTTAGCATAATGAGGGGTGGGGGAGGAGAGAAAGATATATTATGCATATGTGACTTAGCTGTTATTTCATTTTGTTACATATAGTTTGTAAGATACGCGTAACAATAGATTGTAATATGATTTAACGACCGCTTTCACAGAGAAAATTTGGCCGCTTTATGCTGCATTGGAAAAAGTACCGCGATTTTGACAATCCGTAGCCTTGACAGTTTTATAGCTTAGCAATAGCTGGAACCAGTGGTGATGTTGGTAAGATATTTGATCGCGGATCAGTATGTGTAGGTTCAAATGCTGGACTCTCCCCTCACTGATCTCACTTTCGAGAGTTGAATCTGACGTTAACATTGGCTTTTACAGCTTTACAATAGTTGTAGCCTTACTAACATCCTTGCATGTTGCAACCCTCTTATCGGTGCTATAAACAAGATGTATGTGTGTTAGAATGTCCCTCATATCGTGACGTTAGATAACTAAAATCCAGGAAAATTTATCTTCTGCTTCTTTGTAAAATGATTTTATGCGCTTGCATGCTTTTTGCTTGCAATTTATTGAAGTAAATTTAAGGTTTGTTTTCACTGAAAGTTAAACTTGAATGACAGTACAGATATAATTTGCCCCATATGTCCTTATCTGACAGCCGAGTATCGCTAACTACTTGGCCATTCAACCTGTTCAAGTTTATATAATTTTTATGAACTATATATCATTTTATGAGCCTGGTAGCATTTTTATGTTAATGGCACAGTCGTTTCGATATGGCATACGTGTTTCAAAATTAATTTTTACACTGAGCGTGTATAGTACGCTAGACTATTAGTGAAATGTAGGATGTGATCAGAGTTATATCAAAATCATCTACTTACTTCTGATTAGAAGCATTTCATAAAGCAACTATTACTAATATTCATGGAAAAAAAACAAAGAAACAAAAACAACTACTAAGCAAAGCATGGAAATCTTGTAACACGTGTGGTATGTCATCATGTCATGTGTACGGCTAGACGCATAATAAATATAACATTAGTCATATTGGACATAGAGAGAGAGAGAGAGTAAGATAAATAAAATTATCCACAGCCAGGAGCGTTAGAAATGTGGATATGGATAAATTTTGGAAAGATTAGCTGGACCCAAAACTTATTACTGAAGACGTCCTGGAGAGAGTTGGCAGAGTTAGATAGTTGATTCATTAAGGAATAGGAAAAAGAGCTGGATAGGACACATTATAAGGGGGAGAGTTTACTAAAAATGGTCATCGAAGAATGAAAGGAGAGAGAAGCGAGGAAGACCGAGGTTAGGAATATTAGTTGATTTAATGATCCACTAATATGTGGTCATGAAGAGGAAAGCGAAGGACATAGAAGCATGGACCCTCCAGTTGGCAATAGAATAAAGGAGACAACGTATTATTATTATTTTATTTCATTTTACCAGCTAGTCTAGAATGCTGCACGATCAAGTAAAGATGGTTGTCAATATTTCATTCAATTCTGACATACTCCATATCATCCTAGAAAATAAGTGGCGCTAAACGTTAGTAAATTTTTGTTATTACTAAATCAAATGATGGCTAATTACTCGTAGAGCAAGCAACGGTATTGGATATCATTAATGATATCCAATACCGTTGCTCTAATGCTTCTCTGTTAGTGTTTCTGCCTGTTTGCAAAATACGAATTAAGTTCCTATTAATAGTTTGTGAAGATCATTGATAATGAGTAATTCGCTGCGGATGGATTTCATTAATTGTAGTTGAAAGGGTTGCAGATTGAATACACTTTATCTTTGCTATTGTCGATTGATTAATAGCACCGCAGTCATTAGGTTTGGCTGAAATGTGGTGACGTTATAAGTACCTCGCATTGTGTTTAAACTCGAATTTTCTTTTATCACTCAACCAGTAAATGTAGGAGGATTTAATTTACATTTTTTAGTCATAAATGATATCAATACCGTTGCTCTAATGCTTATCTGTTAGTGCTTCTGCCTGTTTGCAAAATATACTACATGTATGATTAATAATTGTGCGTCATATGTTTATTTATTGAAGCCTGTGTATAACTACTACAATTGGAATCAATAAGCTAGTCTCTCCGTCAGTTTTAAATACAATCTGCTTGTACTTAGCCTCTCTCATACAGCATAATGTAAAGGATTGACCTTGAACATAATAAACGTTGATAAAATTTCTTGTCTAGTCAAACATATCGCAGTCTATCCACCATTCAGCTGATTTCAGTCAGTGCTTGTCCTCTACAATCTTTTGCCAACTGATAGGCAATTGATAAAAGGAATGTTGAAAGTTTCATCAATTCATACAAATAAAAGCATAGTTCTCTTCCTTCAGATAATCATATTTGTTATCGACCTTGAATATGCATGTATATGTCGTACTGGTGGCCTTGTATACAACAACAAGAATGAGTTCTATTGCTAGAGGATTTAAGGTTCCACTCATATGTAGACATGACGAGAATAACGGAAGACAGAGAAGAGTGCAGGCGTAATAAACCATGGACCTACCAGTAGGGAGTGCACTAAGATAGAGAGAGAGAGAGAGAGAGAGAGAGAGAGAGACTGTAGCCTTACCACTGAAGAATACAGCACACTTATACTGCGCGTGTCGGCTGTTAAATAAGAATTGATGGTGTGGTGAAAGATCACATCTGGTAAAGCTAAAGCTATGGTTAACGTCAGTTTCCTCACTCGAAAGCGAGTCAGTGACGAGCGAGCTCAGGATTTGAACCCCGCACCTACTGATCCGCCATCGAGTATCTTACCGACTTCGCCACTGGCTGGAGCCAGTGGCGAAGTTATATTTTGAATTACCTGAAACTATATTTTGTATTGAATTATCTGAAGTTATATTTTAAATTATCTGAAGCTATATGTTGAATTCTGAAGACTGCTAGTATTTGGAAAAGGCAAATTGCTGTAATATCGACGTGTTAATCGAAGGATCGAAACACAACATTGCAGCGGTCGCTTTTCTATTCAGACTTTCATAGAATCGCCATCAGGTTAGGAAATGGTCTTTCAGGCATCGACGTACTGTAGTACTCTATTACATTTGCTGTATAATTGAATATGTTTATCGCAAAGGACCGACTAGTCATTACAGAGAGCTCGCGCTTGTTCGATTGTCTGCAGCTCTTGTAAAACTTGATAAACTTTTCTCCCGTGAAGATATATATATATATATATATATATATATATATATATATATATATATATATATATATATATATATATATATATATGCAAAATCTGAGATAGTAAATTAGAGAAACATAATTATAGCACGACTTTATTTATGAAAGAGAGAAAAAAGAAATAAAAAAGAAAAAGAAAAAAGAAGTAAAGATAAAGAGAGGAAAGAAAGAAGAGTAGAGAAAGACACAGAGAGGGAGAGAGAGAGAGAAAGGGAGAGAGAGAGAGAGCAGGATGGATCGAAAGACCAGAAGATAAAAACTCAGAAGAATCTACAGGAAAAAGTAATATGTTAGCAGAAAAAGGGCTCGGACTGACGGTGTTATGGAAAGAAAGTGAAGGTGAAGCGACTGGTTGAAGGATTCGACTTCTGAATGTTCGCATCTGGTTGGCCAACAGAGAAATTGTTTACAACAGAAAACCTACAAAATGCTAGCATGCGTTAACGGACACACGTACCGTGGCACGATTTATGCCGGGTGTGGCTTAATACTCTAAATTAAACCGGACTCTATGAAATGATTCAGTAGCAATGCCGTATGTTTTTCAGTTTGTTTTGTGTTGATAACAGAGTCTCATTTAGAACTTTTGTATGACATTCTAGTTTTTCTCTAAATACCTTGAGGCACAGCAAGCATTAGGCTACCAATGTTCCCTCCTGTCTCTAGTATATTACTCAAGTTCATTGACCTCTTCGGTTAGCAGCTGCAAAACATACTAGCAGCTGTATCTAATATCTACAAAACAATAGCAAATATTTAATTATGAGATTATCCATAGTTTCTAAAAGGGAGAGTGGTGTATTCCTATTCTATGGGGTTAACCCGAATCTTTCGGAGGCCATTATCAATCTTTGGGATCTATCCCGAATTTTTGGCGTTGATTGGGGGGCTATAAAGTGTCTTTGGACTAAGCGATGACTTTCGGGGCCTGTTCTGAGTCTCTGGTAGCCATCCCGAGTTTTTGGGTGGGCTATCCGGAGCCTCGGGGGGGGGTGTAGTCTCTTGAGTGGGCTTTATCTCGAACATTTGGGGACTATCGAGGCTAATTGAGAGCTAGTCATTTTGGGGCTCTCTTATTCTTTGTGATGGATATCGCGAGTCTTAGGGGTGTAAGATCCCTACTCCTCTAAAATCTCTCATAAATTTTGTTGTTTAAATTCATCTGCTTGAGCGATGAAAAGCCTAAGTCCTCGAGATAAGGAATTTCAAATTATAAAAGGAATTGCAGCTCATAACGAAATGAAGTAACTTGTTAATATTGGTAGACAGTACCAATGAAAGAGTATTCAAATGGAAAACATTGTTTGGAACTGGTAGAAGCTTTTATTCTGTGGATTGCTGCTATTTTATTGATTTGGAGTTATTCTTTTCGCCGATAGGTAGGCTGGGCTAATTTTTATTTTCAATATTCAGACGATTTTACTAATCACTGTTTCAATCACTGACACTGAAAGTCAACGATCTTTGTTATATTCATTAATGGAACCGACTGCTTTTATATGCAATGTATGCAATGTTTCATGAGTTGTTTTTCTGTATTGGCGTCGTAGCTACGTTGTAATGCTATTTCTTTTAAGGTGGAATTGATTTTCTTATTTCTGGTGGAATAAATTATGAGAACTGATTCTTTAGTGTTTTTCAGACCATTAGTGCTTTGAAACTAATTCGATTTCTCGATGTTTAATTGTTAATACTTTTCCTTTGCAGCCTCAAATTAATATATCAGCTCCGAAGCCTAAATTTGTAACGATCTTTCGATCTTCAATCTGCAAAACATGTTTGAATTTGTGTAAATATGGCTTAGAGGTTATAAAAAGCAAAAATTTGCGAAAGTTGAGGAATTCACTTTATTGTGAAAGTAGTAATTAATGATTATAATAAACTATTAGCCGCGATAATACACCAATTAATCAAGCTTCCATCAAATATAACAAAACTGTAGTAAAGTTGATTTTTTCTCATATTTTCTGCTGAATGGCGGATCTAAGGTCCTTATTCGAACTCGTACACAAAGTTCTAGTAACTTTCTCATTCGCTAAAAGGAACCCTGTCGATCAATACGTCGATCCAATTACTGTGATATACCTTTATCAGACCTTATTGTAAGCTCTAGCATTTATTGTTTCTTGCCTTATGGTTTCTGGGGTAGTTCCCCATTGCCTTCCTAAGAAATGCTTATTCTCTTCCTCCGAGACAGACACTGAGTAGATGCTATTTCAGGATAATTGAAAAGTAAATTTGAGATCTCTTCAACTCTATGGAAGGGATCAGTTGCCAAGTTGTAGATCAATGGCTAGAGTTTGAGAAACTCTCTGAGCTCCGTCATGTCGCGTATGTTTTATTTCATGAATGAGTAACAAGTGCTAATATAGTTCTGGCTTCGACGAAATTTCTTATCAATCTTAGGTTTTTACAATTCTTGTTGGTTATATTGCAGATATTCAAGTATTTGTTTACCATTCATCAACTTTAGAATCCAGATGTGAGTTGATTATGGCGCCAGTCAGATTCTTCAACGGGATATAACTTAAGGATAGGAAATATGTTTCTAGACATTATCGAAACATATCGTTTGACTATGAACGAAACAAAGCTGCAGTTAGTCGTATAAGTAATAGATCTGTACCGCTATCCTAGTCATAGGATAGACCTGTACCGCTATCCTAGTCCTAGGATCCTATCTGTGATATGACAACCACCGGGAATCAGCAGTCCTCTTCGCCCCCGCCCATCGAAAAGTCCTCCACGCCGGTGTCTCAGTCGGGGAGTGCGGGGGCCACAAATATGGCTTCAGCAGCGGCGGCGGCCGCGGCGGCTAAGCCTAAGCCGGCGAGGCCGGTAGTACGCAAGGCGAACCCGAATACAAATCCTCGACCACCTCGAGCACTCTTCTGTCTCAAACTCGACAACCCCATCAGGAAGCTTTGCATCCGATTTGTTGAATACAAGTAAGTATAATAAATTTTAAAAAACGTAAGAATAATAATATTATAGTAACTTATTATACTATTATTAATAATAATTAATACTGGCTGAAGCCAGTGGCGAAGTCGGTAAGATACTCGACCGCGGATCTGATGGTGCTGGGTTCAAATCCTGGGCTCGCCCGTCACTGACATCGCTTTCGAGTGAGGAAACTGTCGTTAACCTTAGATTTATCAGCTTCTTTAAATAATAAGTTATTATTATTATTATTATTATTAATATTATTGTCAATCTATATCTGTATTAATAAAAGATATTGATCAGTATTGGTTGCGCTTTATTAAGGGATGGTTTTGTAAATAAAAGCAGCTGCAGTGTAGCTCTGAACGAGCAATGCAATAACTTTGATGAAGATATAATTTAATGTCAACATTCTCACTCGAATATCAGCGCAGCTACTTATATTTTAGAATGTCTAGGCATCATCCTTGGATGAGGAAACGGACGTTAAACTTATATTCTATTGTTATTGTTACTATTACTAGTATTATTACTATTACTGTTAATATTACTATTTTTATTATTATCATTGGCATTATTTTAAAAAAGTTTGACTCCTAACAAGGGGATTTATTTTAATTATAATAAGAAATAAATATATAAAAATATTTTTAAAAATTATTATTGATATTAATGCTATGTATTTAAAATGTTACACTACTCTCGCAATTTGGCAAGGAAACATTGTTCTGTTTTTCTCTCCTGACAAAGTCAGCTGTCGTAATTATACAAATAAAGATCAATGGATACGATGTTTATAGTTAGAGCATTATAATTCCCTTTTTGTTTTGCTTTTAATGAAATCAAGCACTAAACATACGTATACCCAATAGTTCATAGGATTATAGTAATCTGCCAACTTCGGAAGACACTCCCTACTATATTGCATTTCTAGAAGTTGCCAACTTAAAATGACAGTAATATTTATGGTAACTCATTTATTTTTATCATTAAATCTTAGCGTTTAATTTTTAGTTTTATTTTGCGGTATATTATGAATCTAGGCTGCAGGCATACTTGTGCATTAAACTTGACCTGCATGAAATTTTACTTTAAATTGACCCAATAAGAGATAACAAGTTGTTTGTCATAATATAATCAAGGCTGTTAAAGCCTTTGACAAAGTAGACTACTTCACATCAACTGTTCCTTTGTTTTGAATTCTCTAATACTTTCGTAGCATGTATAATCGTATCTCGTGTATAATATATAAATTCTAGGTGACGGATTTGTAACCCATCGAAATGATTTAATTACTGTTTGCTTGATTGATTGCGACTCTCAGAGCCTTTGAGTATTTTATTCTCGCTACTATCTTCGCTAACTGCGTTACGCTCGCCATATCCACGCCGTTTCCTAAGAACGACTCTAACGAAGTGAACCAATTTCTGGTTTGTATTCACTTTTCTATAAGTTCAATGTCGATAGCAAATAACTATATGCCAATATATTTAAACTAATTTCTGTATTTATAAGCTATATCTGACACTATATGATACTAGCAATATAAGCTATATATGCCAATATAGTATAATATCAATATAAGCTATATCTGCCTGTATTTGTTACATATTACGCTCATCTAGATTGCAAGGTCAACAACAAACAACAACAACAACAACAAAATTAGAGTGCTACTGTCGTCAATGACAACATTGAGCGCTGTGGTACCAAATCAAATCCAATGAGCAGAGTGTGGGGTCCAGAACGGTGCGATCAAAATCCTGGAGGTCGATCCGAGGAAGGGTACTAGTGGAATGGAGGTTTGCGTGTTGGTCTCAGTTCATGTGCAAAGGTTGGATATGAGTGATCAAAAAGAAAAGCCTTCAACCGTCTATGAAACTGTTCATATGAAAGGAAAGGATGGTCATCAGAAGATGAGGGGTGCGTAAAGTGGAAGGAAGGGAATTCCAGATCTAAGGAGCAGTGGGCTGGAAGGAGCGCTTGGAGAGCTTACTGCGAGAAGGGATGCTAGTTCGCTCTAAAGTGATTAGCTTAGAAGATCTAGTGGATGACTGCATGGAGGAAGGCTGTCTCACTTGTATTAAGTGGGACATGTAAGCTTTACCCGGGGTAGTAATGGACTTGTATGTCAGAGAAGCTGCCTTGTAAACAATGCGTTCTCTGACTTTAAACCAGTGCAGAGACTTCAAGAGAGGAGTCATATGGGAGTGCTTGGAGCGGCGGAAGACTGCACGTGCAAGGGAATTCTGGATGAACTGCAATCTGTTAATCTTACAGCTTGGGAGATTCAGAAACAAGGAGTTACAGTAGTCCAGTTTGGATTGCACAAGAGCCGCACCGATGGTAGAAGCTGTCTCAACGGTAAGATATGGTCGTATTTGACGCAGATCTCTGATGTGGAAGAAGCAAGCCTGTGAAGTTTTGGTGATGTGATTGTGGAATGTGAGATGCTGGTCGAGGATGACACCGAGGCTCTTGACAGAAGAAACAGGTGTGATGGCCAGGTCAGAGGTGAGAGAGAGGGAAGCCTCATTCAGTTTGCAGTTGTTGAGGTGTTCCAAATAGCACAAACTCAGTGTTGGATGGATTGAGCGCTAAGAAATTGGCAGACATCCATGAAGAAATCGACTGGAAGGATTGCTGTAGGCATGCTTTGGCATCAGGATAGGAGTGGGGGGTGAAGCAAGGGTATAGCTGAGTGTCGTCAGCAAAAAGTTGGTGGTCAAGTGATTGAGAGGAAATCAATGAGCTTAAAGGTCTAGTGTAGAGGTTGAACAGGAGTGGACCAAGAACGGAGCCCTGAGGCACACCGTACCTGAGGTTAGAAGGTGGAGATGCGTACTCTTGCACTTTTACGCTAAGAGAACGATCGGTAAGATATAAGGTAAACCATGCAAGAGCATTGTCATGGATACCAAATCAAGAGGAAAGACGCTGCAGGAGGATTTGGTGATCTATGGTGTCAAAGGCCGCAGATAGATCGAGCATGCAAAGCCCAGTGACACGCTGAGTGCTCATGGCGTTGGTGATGGTATTGCAGATAGAGAGAAGAACAGTTTCAGTAGAGCGGTTTTTAGTGTATTCCGATTGGTGTTCATTAAATAGGTCATTGGATTCGAGATGAGTGGAAAGTCTACGAAAGACTAATCTCTCAGTGAGTTTGGAGAGGTATGATAGGTTGGATATTGGTCTGTAGTTAGAAAGTGAATCTTTATCCAGTGAGGGCTTTTTCAAGAGTGGTGTCACGATGGCATTTTTGAATGAATGCCAAGTACTAATGTACATATTACTTGCTACTCTCATTTATCATCATAATATTTATTAATATAATATTATATTAATATATTATATATATTAATATAATATTTTATATATATTTTTTATTTTAATATTTTATATAATATTTTATATATATTAATATTTATTAATATAATATTTATCATCATAAATAATGTACATATTACTTGCTACTCTCTGCGTTTACATTCTTCTAAGAGCACGCAATCGACTAGCATTATGATTCCTTCACACACTGTATGCTTTGTCATACCTATATTTAGCACTGTACTTCGTTTGAAAGAACGTTATGTCTTACGTGATTTCGCGATGTCTAAGTTATTGCGTAGTAGTCTCTTACGACACGCGTAGTGAGCGGCTGTTACATTATACAGCACTTGATAGTGCTAGTACAGATAGACTGCCAGTAAATGCGATAAGAAATTTTACTGTTTATTGTTATCTAACCTTTTGACATATCACTTAGAGCTTCTATTATTTGAATCATATTGTCTAAGATGATGTGGTGTTTTTCAATACTATGATATACTTTACTACATGAAATGAAATATTTTAGTATATTGTAGGCCTACTTAATTTTTTAATTGTGTGCAATTACCATTACTACTAATATATTATTATTATTACTATTATTATTATTATTTTTTTTGCCCTGGGCTGTAAAGGGCCCTGGGCTAAAAAATAAGATAAAAGGGACTTTATTTAATTAAAAGTTTTAAAAAAGCGATTAAAATAATAACAGTAATAATAATAATTATTATTATTAACATATTATATATTGTATACATACTATATTCACGCAGGAGCAATATTTTGAATACGTGTTTGTTATCATCTTCACCATCGAATGTATTCTAAGAATTATCGCCTATGGTTTTATTCTACATCCCGGATCATACATGCGGAATGGCTGGAATATTCTAGATTTCACTATCGTCGTTGTCGGGTAGGGATGTTGATTAACCCATTAATAATAATAGTAATAAAGGTTTAACGTCCGTTTCCTCATACAAGGATGATGTCAGGGGCGTCCCCCATCACATGTCACTACAAATCGATTCACCCCAAACGATCTGAAAAAACACGTGCTGAAGAGAAATAAAAGATCCTAAACAATGCCGGTCCGGTAATAAAAAAAAACAGTCAGGCAGGATGAAATAAAATCTATGGTGGAAAGAGATGTGTTTTCAACTTACAACGGAAAGTGGAAGTAGTGGAACATGAGCGAAGATCAGGAGGCAGAGAGTTTCAAACAGTAGGAGCGGTGAAAGAAAATGAACGTCTACCTAACGAAGTGAGAATATTAGGAATTTTGAGCAGTTTGGCATCAGAAGAACGAAGCTTACGAGAAGGTTGATATTGGATTAGGAGATCAGAAAGGTAAGAAGGTTTATCAAAAAGGAGTGTTTTGAAAGTTAAAAGAGCAATTTTATACTTAATTTTTTAACTACAGGAAGCCAATGAAGGTTATTAAGCAATGAACTAGAGGTGGACTGAAGCCTCAAGGATCGACAGACAACACGTGCTAGAGTATTTTGAACGCGTTGCAAACGCATGAGAGAAGAAGGTAAACCATATAGCAATGAATTGCAGTAGTCAAGTTTAGAATGAACTATTGAGTTGGCAAGAAATATGGATGAATTTTTAACAAGAGATGACCGTATCTGTCTGATTTGACGAATCTGGAAAAAGATGAACGACAGACAGATGAGATATGAGATTTAAAATCAAGATTTTCATCAAACATGACACTAAGGTTTTTAGCCTTGGGAGTAGGAGTGAGAGCAGGATTTTGAAAATAGATGAAGGAATTGGCAATTTTGGTTCTTTGCTAGGGAGTGCCGATTAAAAGATATTCGGTTTTAGAGGGGTTGACAGAGAGACGATTACTGCAAAACCATGAATACACTTTGTCGAGAACAGATGAAAGGTGTTGCAATTTCAAGTCAGAATCTGAGCTAGAAAATGAGATGTACAGCTGAGTATCATCAGCATAGAAATGAAATTTTATTGAAGCATTGTCTAAAACATAACTGAATGGGGTAGTGTAGAGGTAAAAAAGTAAAGGTCCAAGTACAGATCTTTGGGGAACACCACGAAGAAGAGGTAGTTCAGGGGAGCGTTCATTGTCTATAATAACTGATTGAGTGCGACCCATTACAGCTAACCCATAATCAATCAAACTCTAAATTTGTAAATCAGTCATCCATTCAACCATTAAAAATTAATTTGCTTAATGTGGCACTTATGTATCTGAAGCTATTCATCTAATTAATTTGATTCATGTTATTCATTTAATTCATTTGATTCGTTTAATTCATGTTATTCATTTGATTCATCTGATTCTTGTTATTCATCGGATTCATTTGACTCATCCTATTCATCTAATTCATTTGATTGATCTTATTCATCCGGGTCATCTTATTCATCTAAGTCATCTGCTTCATCTTATTTAAATAATTTACGTGATGCATCGTAATAATCCTATTTATTAATCTTTTTCATTTTATTCCACTTATTCTTCTTATATACTTGATTCATCTTCTTTAACTGAATCGTCTTATTCTTCTTATTTATCTGCTTACTTCATATCTAATGCTGCCGATGAAAGCAGACAACGTTTTGTAGGACTCATTTTAATTTGGTTAGTTTCAATGGAGTGAAATTTGATGTTATATAAATTAAAAACAAATTCTTGCTCTCTTTCTGTTTCCTCTCTCTTCAAGAGCATACCATCGACCACAAATTGATCCCATCCCGAAGGCTATGCCTAGCAAATATAATTCCAATGGACAGCTAACCCATTACAGCTAACCCATTTATTGGAATCATTGTACACCATCTGCAGAATGTTATACAATTAAATTTAATTCCTGAGTTGATAAAGAGATAACTGTATGTAGTTACCAAAATTGAAAGCAATGTTTTGTAAACTCTACAATCTGTATGTCTTTATATTATATGTCTTATTGAAAAGAAAAGCAAATATTAATAATAAAATATTACGGTTCATTTATAGTTCGTCGTATTCCATAGCAATTTATCATTTCTCCAAAAATTAATAAATGTTGCGCATTGAAAGGAGTAAAATTGAAATCAGTGATAGCAGTAATAGCAGACGACGTGAATGAATGATTTACATAATGGAACAGGATAATACATTATGTAACGCTTGTATTTTAATTTCTGCAGCCGTCATGCTGCATCTGTATGAGAAAAAGATTTAAAAATTTACGGCACAAATATTTGCCATTATATTGAAATTATACTTGGCGTGGGTGGGCTACAAAGAATAGACAAAAACGTACAAAAACCGTGTCGTAAGAGTGAATGAGAGCTGTGGCGGGCTTAGGAAGGCTTGAAGACAATTGTAAACCCCCTCAGAGATGATATTTCCCATTCTGAAGGCCACCACAGCGTATCAATGAATACGACTAGTGATTAAATCAATGTGCTAAATTGATTGAAACAATGTGTAATTGATTCAATCTTTAGTGATTGAATCAATGTGTTGATTAATAGTGTGCTCTTTAACGAATGTGGAAATCATGTCCCTCGGTTCTGACATTTTCTAGACAACAAATATAAATATTTCCTAACATTATACAGTATCGTTCACTATGTAACTTTAGAATATAACTAATAATATTATAGTAATGACTAAATGAAGTTAATAGCTTTAATATTTACTAATATTACTTGACCATATTTTAAACTGTGGTACTACTTCAAATTCTGTTAAAATCGCTTCAGTTGCTTTATGCTCGTACCTGCAATACAATAATTCGATAAATTTTGACCTTCTTGGCTTGGATCATGGACTTGCGCTGTTTTGATCTCACATTCTCTTGTAGTTTCTGTATACTCAGTCGTCATCTTGTTGCATTTTGGCGTCATTTTGTACAGAGTTTGCAAGAGACGTCACTGACATTGCTTTTTGTCTAGGCTAAATTCTTACTAATTGATTGATCGATTGGTAGAGCTATGAGTAGTTCAATAGACCTGTATTGTAGCGTTATGCAACGAGTTTGAGTATTTCAATCAAACTCAGAAGCACAGGATTTCTTTTAAAAACTTCGATGCTGCTCCTTTAATTTTTTAACCTTTTACTAGAGGATTCTGCTGCATTTCTGCACCTTATGGCAGATCACCTATTGAGGCAACACCAAACCGTGTAAATTAAAAATTATGCATTATTGAATGTTTTAATGTAGCATTTGGTATTGTTTTTTGTAGAAAACAAGCTATAGAACTAAGTTCAGCGCCGGTTTTTGTATCGAGGCGGATTATGGCAGTGACTGTGATTCGAACCGACGATGTCTTTCCTGGCAAGAAAGCATGGTTCCAACTCAATCATTCAATCTAGTATTGAAATGCTATTTATGTATCTGTGATTATATTACATTTCCTAATACCAAAATTGTAAAACTAATGAATGTTTTCATATTGGGCAGACATATAATAGATGTTTTATAATTAATACTGTTGATATGTGTTGTATTATTTTCACAGTGGCATCAGCATTATTCTTAGCTTTGCTGGTACAAGCTCATTCTTCGATGTCAAAGCCCTGCGTGCGTTTCGCGTTCTGAGACCACTCAAACTCGTCTCCGGCGT
Source organism: Enchytraeus crypticus (assembly GCA_905160935.1). Classification (NCBI taxonomy): domain Eukaryota; kingdom Metazoa; phylum Annelida; class Clitellata; order Enchytraeida; family Enchytraeidae; genus Enchytraeus; species Enchytraeus crypticus. The sequence goes on along the minus strand of CAJHZI010000500.1, from coordinate 1,504,672 downwards.
TCCAAGTAATTGCGTTCTACTGCCATAGTGCTCATGACGCTGATGATGACGATGAGAATTGCTACTTTGCTTAATTATTCATGTCTAATATTGTCGTAATATTGATATTATAATCGTCTTCTTAGCGCTCATTCAACATCGTTTGGACATCACGTGACTGCAGACTAAACAGTGTACAGTCAATTTGAAACTGAAACGAGTGTGACTGAGATTTTTAAAATTATTTATGAATTTCGGCCGACTGGTGGGTTCTATTCTGCTGACAATATCATTGTTTGTGAAATGAAATATTTCGGTTGAGCACTTCCTGAGTTACGTACGTTGAACCTGTGCTCACGTGGCGTGGCTTGAGCGTTACGTGGGCTTTGAACCCAGGCTACTTGCTTCCGAGACGAACACTCTATACGCTATGAAATATCCTCTACATTGATATACTACACTGATATTACACTGAATTACACCTGTAGATTCAAACGATTCGAAGTACCTAGTGGATGTGAGTTGCCTGATGGAGATATTATTCCGGATAGAGTTTGCGACAAGTTGCTTCCTTTGTGATTCTTTGTCAAGATGTCATTTCTGTATCACTATCGTTACATTAATATTATAAATTAATGATCAATAATTTTTTTTTTTTTTTTTTCAACGATGTAAATCAGTAACGTTTTCATAACTCGATCAAATGAAGCACTTTTGAAGTCTTGGAACTCGATCAAATGAAGCACTTTTGAGGTTTTGGAGTATGGACGTCCAAATCTTTCTATAAAATATTTCATCACCTCTGTTTCTTCAGTTTCAGTAGTTAGTGATTCGATAAGACTTGAATCATCTATGCGTCATTTGTGGAAGTTGCCTAGAGATTGTAACACTGCTATTGAGAAAAGATTTATATATTTTCAGGTTTACAGGTCGTGCTCAATTCTATTCTGAAGGCCATGGTGCCTCTCTTCCACATTGCCTTGCTCGTCATGTTTGTGATCATTGTCTACGCTATCGTGGGCCTGGAGCTCTATTCTGGAGTCATGCATAAAATCTGCTACATCAATGGAACAGGTAGTTACACTTAATTAAAATCTGCTACATCAATACAGGTAGTTACACTTAAAATCTGTTAAATCAATGGAACAGGTAATTACACTTAAATAAAATCTGCAACATCAATGGAACTGCAAATATTTAGCTGAGCGAAAAGGTTTGACGCCACCAACTTTCGTTATCGAATAACTTCAGTAGTAGGTTGTAGCATATTAAATTTGCCATCAAATAAATTGTAAGCATAGAATAAAAATAACGTTTAGTTTAGTTTATCGAGGGATGACGTCCCTGACATCATCCCTGGATGAGGAAACGGACGTTAAACCTTTTATTATTATTATTATTATTATTATTATTATTAAATTTTAGTGTAAAGATATGTTAGTACAGAGATTCTGCAGTCAACTGGTCAGCTTTGCCGTATGCACACTTTTACGAAACATTGAAACTGTTTTCCTTTCTCTACTATTAGGAGAAGCCAGTATTCCGTTGAGATTAGGCAATATAAATGTTTGCTGTTGAAAGATTTTTGTTAATCAAATTGACATAAAATTTAGTACACGCACTGGTAACCTCGTATGGAATTATCTGTTAAAATTGTATGCAATGATATCCATTGCAGTATAAAACAGGCTTCTATTGAGCTTCAAAGTCGGTTCTGCAGAAGGTGATATTTTAATATATTTCATTTGTTGAAAACTGCTCCAATTCTTGAATGTAATTTAAAATAAATTTCAATAAAAACTTGATTTTGAGATTCTGGGGCACATATTAGTGCCCACGGAATGTCTCAATATCATAGGGGTAACGTCATGAAATTTCAAATGACAGATCCTGAGGGTAATTGAACCCTCGCGGGTTCGAATCCCAGCCACGTTGATCTGAGAGTAAAATCTCGGACATTCTCTGGACTGGTTATACGGAAAATGGATTAATTGATTACCTAACGGTTTAAACATGTGGTATTAAAAGCGATAGATATCAACATAGTTTATCATTTCACTATAATGCGTGTTAACTTATCACGGGCCTTTGTGTCCCGTTACACACTGTTCTGCATGTTTTACGAGTGTAGGGTTGAATTCTGTTTGGAATGAATTAAATTCGATATTGAGTTAAAAGTATTGAGTGACCTCTTCTTGCCGCCATCTTTGTTGTTGTTGTTGTAGATGTGGAAGCACCTCTGGATGGAGAGGAAACACATCCTTGTGGTGGAGGGTTCCAGTGTCCAGAGGGCGCTGTTTGTCAACCGGATTGGGATGGACTAAATGGCGGGATCACGACCTTCGACAACTTCGGACTGTCCATGCTGACTGTGTTCCAGTGTATAACGTTAGAGGGCTGGACCACCGTTATGTACATGGTTAGTGGTTTACTCAGTATGTCTGTCTGTCTCTCTCTCTGTATATCCTTCATTCTGTCTGTATGTCAGTCAGTGCATCACTCTATCTGTCTGTCAGTTAGTCATTATACCATTCTGTTTGTATGTCAGTTAGTCAGTGTATCATTTTGTCTATCTGTCAGTTAGTCCAGTGTAGCATTCTGTAAGTCTGTCAGTTAGTCAGTGTATCATTTTTTCTGTCTATCAGTTAGTCAGTATAGCATTCTGTATGTCTGTTAGTCAATCAGTATATCATTTTGTCTGTCTGTCAGTCTGTTAGTATAGCATTCTGTCTGTCTATCAGTCTGTCGGTATATCAGTATATCAGTCAGTCAGCTAGCCTATCAGTTAGTCAGTCAGTCAGTTAGTGAGTTATTCGTGATACTTTGACTGTTAAGCAACTTTAATAATAATATTATTATTAATTTATTATTATTATTATTATTATTAATTTTTTTGTTAAAGTTTTATTTATAGCCACTATGGCGCATATAACGGCAAAATATAAATATTTAGGATGATTACTCAATTCCTTATCAATTTATCGACTACTTATTTGATATATTTATTAAATTGATTGATGGATTGACTGTTCGATTTATTAATTATTTATTGGTTCATTAATAGATTCATCCATTCATCTATTGGTTGCTTTTTTGATTCTTGCATTCATTTATGTACTATTTAATTGATTGTATGACCTCGTCTTGAGTCTTCTTTGATTCATCTTTTGATTCACCCTTTGATTCATCTTTTGATTCGTCTTTTGAGTCATCTTTTGATTCGTCTTTTGATTTATTTTTTGATTCATCTTTTGATTTATCTTTTGATTCATCTTTTGATTCATCTTTTGATTCATCTTTTGATTCATCTTTGATTCATCTTTTGATTCATCTTTTGATTTATCTTTTGATTCGTCTTTTGATTCGTCTTTTGATTCATCTTTTGATTCATCTTTTGATTCGTCTTTTGAGTCATCTTTTGATTTATTTTTTGATTCATCTTTTGATTCATCTTTTGATTCATCTTTTGATTTATCTTTTGATTCATCTTTTGATTCATCTTCTTACGTCTTGATTCATTATTTTAATCATGGACTAATGAAACGCTGCAGATAAATGACGCCTCTGGGAAGGAGACACCATGGATCTACTTCGTTAGCCTCGTCATACTGGGCGCGTTCTTTGTTATGAATCTTGTGCTTGGTGTCCTGAGCGGGTTAGTACTAATTATAGGTATTTAAAAAAATTAAATCTCCATAATAAGTATCAATTTTCTATATTAAAAATAAAAAAGCAAAATAAAATAGTCTTAATAGCAGTTCAATAAAATCATGAAATGTTTATTAAGTTGCTTTAAAGCTTTTCGATAAAAAAGATAGAGCTTTAAAAAAAGATACACTGAAGCATTTGCTTTACTCCAGAGTAAAATAAAGAAAATTTTGTTAACTGTGTAAAGGATCGATTTTGTTAAATTTCAGTTTAAGGCTTTGAGCCAAGTAAATTCTTTTCACTGCCGTAACTCTCTCTAGCCATTGTAATTACAGAATGCACATAAGTAAACAACTTGCTATATCATGTTGAAATATTTTGTACGTTTTTACTTACTCTAGTAATATGGTATCATTTTAGAGAATTCTCTAAAGAAAGAGAAAAAGCTAAAAACCGAGGAGATTTCAAAAAATCGAGGGATAAGAAAATCTTCGAGGCAAGTTTTAAAGGATACTTGGAGTGGATAACAGTTGCAGGTTTGAATACTCTTGTCAGCTCAGTAATTAGTATTAAATAAAAGTTAACTTCATTTCTCTCTGTATCCTAGTATTAAGACATATAAAAGTGAAAATTCATATATTTTTAGGAAACTAAATAAATATACTATTGGGTATATATTATATAACTATATAATATATTATATATATATATATATATTATAATATATATTATATACACATTACATTAACAGAATAGACCAAGCATAAATTCTCTAGCCGAAAGAAACGACTGAGTAGAAACTTAGGAAGATATTGGGAAACCACTTATATTTGGAATCCACATTTTCCCAAGCTGCAGACTACATTACAATCTAGTATGTGACGTATCAACCTGTTGATCAATGGAGTACTCTTTTTGAAGGTAAAAATATTCTGCTAGTAGGAATATGTGCATTGGACCTGCCATTTGGTATAACAAAAAATATTATTTATGTATAAATATGTAATTATCTGCATATCTATCAACAGTTATATAAACTGGTCTGGCCTCTAAATAGAATTAGATCGATTTTAAACAAATATCGAGCTTGCACAAGCCAATACAATAAGAGAAAACATACAGAAGAGTCAGGTAAAGACAGAGGATTGGGGTGCTAGTTATATTATAGCGCATTCATATGTGAATATTAGGAGTAAAGCCGAGAATAGAAATATCTCGAAGAGTTATATGCCATGGAAATGAAGTTCGATAGTTCACTTGGGAGAAAGCTGGAAATGCTAATGTTAACGTCAGTTTTCTCACTCGAAAGCGATGTCAGTGACGGGCGAGCTCATGATTTGAGCCCCGTACATACTGATCCGCGGTCGAATATCTTACCGACTTCGCCACTGGCTCCAGCCAATGAGAAGAAAATCGGAGAAAATATAACCATATTTAATTTATTATTTATCATATAATTAATTTCCTATGTTTCATACATACGTTCATTACATAAACAGAGGATCTTGAAATGGATGGGGACAAAGGGAGTGCCAAGGATACATCTTCGAATGATCTAGGTAATCTGACTGATTTGATCGTATTATGTTTGCTCCTTCTCGATTTAGTCTTCAAATGATCTAGGTAATCTGACTTACTCGATCATATTGTATATGCTCTATCTCGCTTTAGTCTTCAAATAATCTAGGTAATCTGACTTACTTGATCATATTGTATATGCTCTATCTCGCTTTAGAATCTATCTCGTATTTAGAATGTCTCAATAGCGTAGTGGTAACGTCATAAAGTTTTAAATGACAGATCCTGAGGTGAATTAAATCCTCTTGGGTTCGATTACCTGCCGCGCTGATCTGAGTGTAAAATCTCGGACATTCACTGGACTGGTTATACGGAAAATGTTCTAAATTGCTTAACGGTTTAAACATGTGGTATTAAAAGTGATAGATATCAACATAGTTGATCATTTCAATATATTTCGTATTAAGTTACCTTTCACTGTATCTAAGTATAACAGATATGAATATCTAAAACGGCAATTGTGACGGAACGTCCCTGACATCATCAAGGCTGAAGTAACGGACGTTAAGTGTTTATTTTTAATATATTTATTTAAAAGCGGTTCAGTATTAACGGTAATACACAGAACTGGTGTAATGATAAATACTTTAACTGTGAATTAATGTAATGATTTTTAATATAATAAAGATATGGTGTTAAATGTTCGAGATCATTAATGAAAATGCAATTATTGATATATAATTGATCATTTTAATAAAATGTGTTCTATATAATCATCGTCATCATCCCTTGAATCCCAGTTTAACTAGGATAGGGATATACACTATCCTAGTTCGTCTATTCTTCACTAAGCTGGATACAATACAAGGTAATAAATATAAATATAATAATCTTTATAATATTAATGACACATATTATAATATATGTATTATTAATATTGTATTTTATATTATATTATGTTATTAATATATTATAATTTAATACTTTATATACAGTTTTGCATACTTAACTCACTGTAGATGACGATGGTATGGGAGATGGAGAAGAAATTGAAATAGTCCAGTCTTGGCTTATGAAGAAAAAGTAAGTAATAAGCGTATTTGATATTAAATAATAGGATACAGTGTTAACATTTTAACTCTCACATATAATCCTAGTACATTACATGTACGTGTGTGATGCTATGAATGTATTGCTAAATTTTAATCACAACAGACGGTTTAGAGATCATTTGTTTCTGAAATGCAGAAAGAATTTTAATAGAAATTTGATCCCGGCGAAATATTTAATAAATGAATAATAATTTTTCATAAAACAAAGTAAAGTGACTTTTTCGTTAAAATTATCAAATAAAATTATTTAAATTAATGAATTATTAAAATAAAATATTAAGGCCTGTCTCTGCCTGTTTCCTCGTAGTCTGCCTTCTATGACCTCTTTTAGTAAACTTTACCACCCCTCCAGAAAGTGTCCTATCCAACTCTTCTTCCTATTTCGTAATACATTTATCAACTGCCTATCAGTACCAACTCTCTCCAGAACTTCCTCATTTGTAACCTTTTGAGTCCAGCAAATCCACTTCATTCTTCTCCAAATCCACAGTACCAATGCCTCTAATTTCCTGATATCTTCCTTTCTAAAGGTCCATGTTTCACATCCATATAATAGCGTGGTCCGTGCAAGGTTTGCACTATCTTTATCTAAGTTTTATCTTTATCTTAGCTGTAGACTATGATTAAGAATATCTACCTTGGCTCTTACATGTACGTTTGATATATAGATATACATGTATTATCACACATACCAACTAAGCGTAGCTCCTTGAGTGATGAAAACTTTATAGCCCATATCATGCTAAGTGATGGTACTCAACTATAGCTAATTTAATTTAGATGTTTAAACGGTTTTTTTGAATCTGCATTACTATGACTTTACTTTCTCAAATAGTGTATACAATCATGTTTATATGTTCCATTTCGTATGTTCGTATGTTATCAATCTGCGGTTGTCAGATTGCTTTGAAATAAATGAAGTTATTAGTAATATTGTTCGTGTTCTGAAAAGCGGATGGTCCGAGGTACTCATTCCTACTCACAGTGCTTTCACACGCATAGAACGCCATTCAGTCAAAAAGAAGAAACCTTTACCTAACCTTAATCTAGCCTTATCATAGAAGAATATGGCATCCGATAGTGTTTCCCTTTGCGATCAAAGTAGTGATGTCGGTAAGATATTCGATCGCGGATCAGTAAGTGCGGTGTTCAACTCCTGGGCTCGTCCGTCACTGACATCGCTTTAGAGTGACGTTAACATTAGCTTGTTTTGCCCTCCTCCTGATTAGTCAACTCTTGTGACAGGTGCAGTTTTTCACACATTTATGTGATGATATATCTGTCGCGCTTTCAGACATTGGCTGTAAGCTCTGTCGCAAGGCAATCAAGTCCCAGTAAGTGCGGGGTTCAAACCCTGGGCTCGACCGTCACTTGCATCGCTTTCGAGTGAGGAAACTGACTGACATTTGCATTAGCTTAGCTTGTTTTGCCCTCCTCAGTTTCCTAATTACTCAACTCTTGCGACAGGTACTGTTGTATATGTACAGTATATATATATATATATATATATATATATATATATATATATATATATATATATATATATATATATATATATATATATATATATATATCACATATATATGTGATGCTATGTCTGGCGCGCTTTCAGACACTGGCTGGAGAAAAGAAACAGAAGGTATCGTAAGCTCTGCCGCAAGGCAATCAAGTCCCAGTGGTTCTACTGGCTCATCATCATCCTCGTCTTCCTCAACACCGTCATCATCGCCACTGAGCACTACGACCAGCCTCCCTGGCTGGATACATTTCAGTGTTTGTACTATAAAACAGTTTCTCTCTCTCTCTCTCTTAGTGCACTGCCTACTGGCTGGTCCATGGTCTTTGCGTTCTCTGTCTTCCAATTTCCTCTTCATGTCCTCATATAAGTGGATCTTTAAACATCTAACATACCTAATATTGGTCTGCCTATGCCTCTATTTCCTTCCATTCTGCCTTCTATGACCTCTTTTAAACAGTCACCATAATTGTCAATATTCTTGCTATAGCTTGCGATGGATATTATTTTAATTAACACTTATAATTAATTAAAATTGTAAGTAACGTTATCCGTGTTGTGTTCGGGTTGCTAAAAAGATAGACATATCTAAAGGTTTTTCTATTATAGTTTTTCTGACATGCTACTCTTTTTTTCCTGCATTAAATGCCATTTTATATTGGCATTTTGGCAATTTACTGTCTTTCTTGAGAATATTATTACAATCTGTTTTATGATAAATTGTTTTCCAATTTTCTGCTGGCTTGAATAATTCACTATTCTATCTTAATTGATATTTTACTTCCATCTAGATTGTGCATCATTTGTCGTTTTATTACCACCTTTCAGTTACGCCTAAACCACCTTTTCACCTGCACCTAAACCACCTTTTCTTTAACTCCCTTTACTTTGGATTGAATTTCTGGATTTTGGAATTTGCACCGTTTTTGGACCTTCTTTTTTTGCTCGCCGGCTTGATTTTGTCTCAATAGTGCTCGATGTTGTCATTGATGACTGTAGCACTCTAATTGTTGTTATTATTATTTATTATTATTAAGACCTTTGCAATTTTTTCTGACTGAATTACGGCTGGATTAGCTACCTAGAATATTTTGCCATCTACTATATCTGTTTGTTGCTACTTTCAGTTGTAACGAATCTGTTTTTCATTGGTCTGTTCACGATCGAAATGTTCCTGAAGATGTACAGCTGCGGATTCCAGACTTATTTTGCGTCCATGTTTAACCGATTCGACTGCTTCGTCGTCATCTGCAGTATCGGTGAGGTCATCCTGACCTCTTTGGAGGTCATGGACCCCCTGGGAATCAGTGTGCTGCGTTGTGCCAGACTTCTCAGGGTTTTCAAGGTCACCAGGTAATCAATTTATTAATAGTCAATCTTACTCTGTTAATTTGCGTTCCAAGTAATTTATTTCGGAAACATACTCCTAATCCCATAGTTCTGGGTTAGGATATTCATTTTTAATGTCAAGTGACGCTACTGATTTACCATGAGTATTTAACTAAGATTTTGATTTTTATGCCCGTGAGTAGAAATCTAAATTTCACGTCTAAGTTATCCCAAAAGCCCAAAAGATATAACACAGGAATATAAATAGTTAAAATTCTAAGATCAAGTTAAACGTCAGTTTCCTTCTCGAATAGCATGTCAGTGACGAGGAGAGAACTGAATATTCATACGAAGATTCTATACTCTTGATCTATACTGGCTGGAGCCAGTGGCGATATCGGTAAAATATTCGATCGCGAATCAGTATGTGTGGGGTTCAAATTCTGGGGTCGTCTGTCACTGTTTTCGAGTGAGGAAACTGACGTTAACATTAGCTTTACTTTATTAGCTTTATACAGAGCAATAAGAAATGTTGTAGAGTTTTAAGTGGCTATTCCTACGGTAGTGGGATCAATTTCTAGCCAAACTGATCAGAAATATGAATATGAAAAACTTGAATCTGACAGAATGGTCAATTTGTGTGGAAAAGGTTTTTGATCATGAAGCGAAGTTATATATTGACTCATATATTGATTGATTGGATGTATAGATTGATTCGTTGGATGATTGATTGCTTGAAGGTATTGGACATCACTCCGAAACCTAGTAACATCGCTGCTGAATTCTATGCGATCTATCGCCAGTCTGTTGTTGTTGCTGGCCCTATTCATCGTGATATTTGCCCTGCTGGGCATGCAGCTCTTCGGTGGCAGATTTAGCGACGACGAAGATCAAGAAAAATTCCGAAGCAATTTTGATTCGTTTTACGACGCTATCCTAACAGTGTTCCAGGTAAACACTAGTTGAATTAAATTGAGTTGTTATTTGCTACGCTGGGTTCATTACAATATGCAGAGAACTTGAAAATGGACATATTATAAGCCCGAAGGCTTAACTCACTAAAATTTGCTTATTAAGTTCAAATTACTATCAAATAATTTCAAGAATGCACAATCTGGTATGTAACATGCCAGATTTTTTTACCATACTCATATTCGTAAATGTATAGCTCTCCCGTTGTAAATATATTCACGAGTTATTTCTCTGTGTTTAGAAGAATTGGCCACAAAAAATTTAAATAGATTTAATGGATAGATAGATAGACGGACAGAGGGACGGACAGATGAAGATACAAGAGACAGAGAGAAAATAATCAGTATCGTTACATTGAATTGATTGATTGAATTGCTAATAGATACTCACTGGTGAGGATTGGAACGAGGTGATGTATGTTGGTATTAATGCATATGGTGGCATGGCCAGTGGTGGCATCGTTGCTTGCGTCTACTTTGTAATCCTCTTTATCTGCGGTAACTGTATCCTTTATGAAATAAATTCCTTCTGTGAAATCTTAAAATCTTTAAGTATGACATTATGATGTCATCAGGACTGTTAAATATCCAAATATGTTTCTAAATTTTGTTTCAAAAGATCATATGGTTACTAGTCAAGTAACAATGTGTTATTTTTCCAAACTACTACAATTGTGAACTTGTAGGCCTAAATCAAAAGGAATTCTGTACGTTATATCTTCGTCTCGCACAAGTCTACAGAACAGGTGAAATTTCTGCAGTATTTTCTGTTTCGATTAATTTCGAACCTTCAAATATCTGTCTGCAATTACTCTGTTTGTTGGACGATAATGTGAGAAGTACACGAAGCTGCTCGCCAGAAAAACTCTGTAAGAGTAAAACATAGAAGAATAAGTAGAACAGAAGTCTACGCTAGTGTAACTTGATTTATACTGGTCAAGAATTTGATATATTTAATGTAAAAACATTCAACACGTATTAAGATATCTGCTTAATGAGTTATCAACATCTGATTAAGTTACGTTGTCAAGTCTTTGATTCAAGCTCTCCTCAGACATTCTGCTCAATGTCTTCTTGGCCATCGCTGTTGACAACCTCTCAGATGCCGATGACGACGGAGATGAACAGAAGGAGGAACAGGCTAAATTGCAAGAGGTGATTAAGACAGTTCTTAAAGCTGTTTAAATTGATATTTGATTCATTTTGTTGTAATTTTAAAATTTGACTTTTAAAATTGATAGTTGATTTGATAGTAGATTTTAAATTGAGTAGTAAAGGTTAAGTCAAGTGGAATCGCGCGTTTAAATAATTATTATCAAAGAGAATTAGTAAAATACCTGTTTGTTAGTAATTTAGTTGCCATTTAGCATTAAATGCGATATTCAATAAATTTATATATAGGATCTATTGCAAAACCGCTTGTTGTCTCAAATCATTGGCGAGTACTTTGTATCTTTATTTGTATCGAAGTATTATTAGCTTAGGTTTTTTGCATAGGTACTAAACTAAGGCTCCTATGAGAGATTCTCTATTTACATTTACCTAACAGTTTGTAAATGTGAAATTTTGGCGGAGTAAATTCCTTGAAGCGCTCAGCTTTTATTTACTGCACTGTGAATGCTGGAGCCGGTGGCGATGTCGGTGGGATACTCGACCGCGGATCAGTATGTGCGAGGTTCAAATCCTGAGCTCGCACGTCATTGACATCGCTTTCGAGTGAGGAAACTGACGTTAACATTAGCTCTTTTGCTATGACTCAGAAATTCTACGTACGCGTATATAAATAGGATATTCGCAAAGAAACTCCAGTTATTAGTACAGTTTCATTATGAAATTTTGCTCCAAGCCGTTAATATTGACGGTACACTCCTAATATGCTTGCGGTAGTATGTATTTGAAAAAATAATCCATGCTCTAATTTATTGTCTTATAAATTTATGCAGCCAAATCAAAACGAAAAGAAAGGCGACAAAGCTGGGAATTCTGAACCGGGTGAAAATGATCAAACTGAAGAGCGGTAATTTAAGTTATCTTGGTACAATTTTACTTTAGTGATGGATGATTGATTTTAATATTAACAGAGAAATCGTATAACATGTGTTTAACCACTCTAATAGGCTGAGTGAAATATAACTGATCCTCTTCAGTAATTGTACTTTCAATATTTTTGTGGCAAGTTTCAACTCTTCGATTTCCTGCGTGATTTTAATCTACTCTAAATATGGAAACTTGATTTTACTTTCTTAGAGACGATGATGATAACCTTAGCCCAGTGAAGATTGAAGTCACCGATGCTGATGACAGTAAGAGGAAAAGAAGAGACGATGATGGTTTGGGCAAAGACATTTACTAGCATAATTTATAGTACTATTGATATATGTTACACGTGTTGTGTCCGGGATGCTAAAGAAAAAACCAACTGTGGTCTGTACGTGTCGTAATAGGCGACAAAGTAGCAAGATCCAAACCAACGTCAGAAAGGGCATTCGGTTGGTTAACGCCTAAGCTCCAGAATTTGCTACACAATTTTATAAAGTTATCTCGACTCTAGTTAAACTAGGATTTAAGGGAAGCTGATGATGATGATGAGTTCTGTTATACTTAAATGATGAGGCTGTGTCATTGCAGAATTTTAAAAAAGTGAACTAACACTTATCAAAAGCGGCAACTGAGACGGAACTTAGTATGGAAATGGGACACTGTCTTATTAACTATATTTTCCTATCTACCTTTTCAACCTAAAGGCTACATTAAATTTTGATAAAAGTTTAGCATTTATGATACGATCAAATTTTGTTCAATGAAGTGCTTTTTGCTGAGGGCGAAAGCAGTCTATAATTGGAAGCATGTAATTTCCTTTATATATTTTAAAATGATTTACGTTTCGTCAGTGGTCCCATAGAGTCCTATTTCTAGTTTCTATGTGGCTTGGGTGTGGTTAAAATGTATTAATAGCGCAGAGGCAACGTCAGGAAGTTTTAAATGACAGACCCTGAGGTGAATGGAACCCTGGTGGGTTCGAATCCCAGCCGCGCGGATCTGAGAGTAAAATCTCGAACATTCAGTGGACTGATTATACGGAAAATGGACTAAATTGCCTATCGGTTTAAAAATGTGGTATTAAAAGTGATAGATATCAACATAGTTGATCATTTCACTATAATGCGTGTTTACGTTTTCTTTGTTGAAAATTTGACTTAGATGAAATAAACATTATGCTATTTTTTATTATTTATTATTGATTATGGAATTATTGAATTACTGATTATTGAATATTGAATAATAATTTTATTATTGAAATAAATTTGCTATAAACATTAAATCATTGAAAACATGAGTTGCGACCAGCTTCTAAACCTCCTTTTCTTTAATTCCCTTTACTCTGGACGAATTTTCTGGATTTTGGAATTTGCACCGTTTTTGTACCTTCCTTTTTGCACGCCGGTTTGATTTTGTCTCAATAGTGCTCGATGTTGTCATTGATGACTGTAGCAGTCTAATTGTTGCTATTTATGTGCTATTTATTTATTGTCTAAGATGACTACGATGAGGACGATGAATCAGAATATTCTGATGATGAGCCACCGGTAGGAGCTCTACCCAGACGTTTGTCAACCATCAAAACTAAAATCAAACCTATACCACCGTTCAGTTCTTTCTTCGTCTTTAGCCCAACGAATAGGTAATCTTATCTTTTGTCCAACTTTCCTTATTCCAAAATTAGTGATGTTTAGCAATACGAGAGACATTTAATGAACTTCCATTTATTCAGTAAGTTTGCTTTGATTGTAAACCTAATTAAAACCATTTTTCTATTCTTCGTTATTGTCACTTAAATGGTCAGCACAATTCATATCAATATATAGTAGTTCAATGAACTCAATCCTAACCAACTCTGCGGATTTAAATCCAGTTCAGTAGGGACAATGGAACCATTTCATCATCCATTTATCTTTTAACTTTATTAGCTCACTGAGTCAAAAGAATTTGATCCAGTTTTAGTTTGTTGCGGATATTATTCGGTCTGAAAGCTATGTAGGAGTCCGCAGAGAACTGGATGTACCACCAAAGAGATGACTAACGTAGTGCTTTATAGAGGTAAGGAAGTCCCAATAATTCAGAGATGATTTGATGGCATTAATTTTTTGTTCGATGGAATAACGACTGTCTATCCCTATTAAAAATCTAAAAGAACGCATGCATTGGATCGTCTGATTTTACTATGAATTTGATGAGTGAGATGGAGACGTATAGGCCTATATTAGTAGTTGAAGTAAAGTTTACGCATACACATTTTGAGCATTTATTAATCTATTTAGTAATCAAAGTTGTAAATTGTTACTGATATAGGCAATAACAACTTTAAAAGCGAGCGAAATTGTGGACTAATCAGTAATTAATTTATTAATTCATTATTCTTTTAATTCATTATTTCATTATATATAATTAATTTTTGATTAATTAATGTATTAATTATTTATATTCATAAAGGTTCCGCGTTCTATGCCACAAGATCTGCACACATTCCTACTGGTGCAACTTTATTCTGCTCTGCATTCTCGTCAGTAGCGCAGTACTGGCAGCCGAAGATCCCGTGCGCCCAAAGTCTGATAGAAATCTGGTAAATGCACATTTAAAACTTATGTACGGTGTATCGAATTTATAGTAGTCGCAGGTAATTTGGTATTAATATCGTCTGTCTAAATCAGTGGTAGATAATTAAATATCAGCTAGTTTGAGTCAGTCGGTCATTAAGTAAGATATATTTCGTCTTGCTTTCCACTGAGCGCGTTCAGTCTTATTGGCTAGATGATCAGAACGAATGACGTTTAGAAGTTAGTTCTTCCAAATAATGGTTGCTGTCGATATATCGATAGATGGAACAGGCGTCATATTGGCAGACAAGTTACTAAACGTATACGCTTATGCGATAGTAGCATTAATGATGTCTATACAAAGTACGTTCTGTATTCTATATCTATTGCTCATCGCATACGAGTATGCGAATAGTTTTGGCACGTAGTCCTATTTCTAGATCATCACTCTGTCTAGTATGATTGCTGCTTTGGTTGGTCAGTTGGTCAACCATGGCGATGGTCGGGTTCGACGTCGTGAAGAGAAGCCCTTCGGGCTTCTGACCTTGACGTTAAACTCACAAAAAGGTTTAAACTTAGCATTTTTATCAGCCGGAAGTCTGCGGAATAAAGCATGGCAATGGAACAGCTCTATAGCAGCCTCCTCTTGGAGTCTGCTCCATATCTTTATTTCTGATCCTTTCAATAGGCTGAGTAGGGTGTCTGAGACCGGAGTGTATCTGCTTCAATGAGCAAGGACCCGTTCATACACTTTCAACCTTTTCCCTCGTAACTTCTTTTAACTTAAGGTAGACGTTTTGCATCTGTTTTCTTCTCGCAATCGTACAATTATTTTTATTATCATTATTATTACTCTTTAATTTTACTATCACATGATACTATAAAATGTTGATTTAATACACAATTCTACGTCCGTGTCATGGCCGTTAAGACTGGTATATGTTTTAATTCGCAGACACTCAAGAATTTTGAATACTTCTTCACAGTTGTTTTCACCATCGAGCTCTTACTCAAGGTTCGTACTGAGATTTTGTTCCTTAGACATTTATATTCCTTATCATTTAAAATTTTAGTAATTAAAATCTTTCGTTTCATTAGCCGCAATCGGCTTCTCTAGAAGTTTAGAGAAGCTATTTGTTTTGTTGCGTCATATCAATAGAAATTTGAAGAAAGAATTTCTACGAATTACTCGAGTTATTACCTGAAATTATTCTAAACATTTAGGCCTATGATAGACTAATATCAGCCTATCGTCTTTGAGATTTCATATGTGTAGGCCTATGATAGACTAATATCAGCCTATGTGTCTTTGAGATTCCATGTGTGTAGGCCTATGATAGACTAATATCAGCCTATGCGTCTTTGAGATTCCATGTGTGTAGGTCTATGATAGACTAATATCAGCCTATGTGTCTTTGAGATTCCATATGTGTGGGACTACACTGTATAAAACAATTCTAAGGTAGACCTGATCGAGAGAGATGCATGGAGTAGACGGTTGTAGAAAGCTTTCCGATGACAATAAAATACAATTAAAGTACATTCTGTCGTCCATGACAACATTGAGCACTAAGAAACAAAAGTCAACCCTATTACCACACCCGGAGCTTCATTAAACGCGACTAATCCAAAAAATTACTTCACGAAAAATTGTGGTTAAATTTCATAACATACTGGCACAACATTATCATCATCGTCTCATTAATCTCAGTTACGCTAGGGTCGGGATAAGCTATCTGGAAATTGCTATTACTACTATCAATCTAGCAATTGGAGTATTACTATACTGTTATTAGTATGCAGCATATGTTATAAGTATTGTATAAGTATAAGTATAATTCCCTTTACTTTGGACTGATTTTCTGGATTTGGGAATTTGCACCGTTTTTGGACCATCTCTTTGCTCGCCGGCTTGATTCTATCTCAATAGTGCTCGATGTTGTCACCGATGACTGTAGCACTCTAATTGTTGTTATTTTTGTTATTATTATTATTGTTATAAGTATTGTCATGAGTATATGTTATAAGTATTAGAGTATGTATTACTATACTGTTGTTAGTATTACTATACTGTTGTTAGTATTACTATACTGTTGTTTGTATTACTACTACTGTTGTTAGTATTACTATACTGTTGTTTGTATTACTATACTGTTGTTAGTATTACTATACTGTTGTATAGTATTACTATACTGTTGTTAGTATTACTATACTGTTGTTAGTATTACTATACTGTTGTTTGTATTACTATACTGTTGTTAGTATTACTATACTGTTGTTAGTATTACTATACTGTTGTTAGTATTACTATACTGTTGTTAGTATTACTATACTGTTGTTTGTATTACTACACTGTTGTTAGTATTACTATAGTATTACTATACTGTTGTTAGTATTACTAAGT
The DNA here is from genome assembly GCA_905160935.1 of Enchytraeus crypticus. Lineage (NCBI taxonomy): Eukaryota > Metazoa > Annelida > Clitellata > Enchytraeida > Enchytraeidae > Enchytraeus > Enchytraeus crypticus. The sequence continues at coordinate 1,487,600 of CAJHZI010000500.1, read as the reverse complement.
ATTACTACACTGTTGTTAGTATTACTATACTGTTGTTAGTATTACTAAGTATTACTACACTGTTGTTAGTATTACTATACTGTTGTTAGTATTACTAAGTATTACTACACTGTTGTTAGTATTACTATACTGTTGTTAGTATTACTAAGTAACTGTTGTTAGTATTACTATACTGTTGTTAGTTGTACTAGTATTACTATACTACTACACTAGTATTACTATACGTGTTAGTATTACTATTACTGTTGTTGTTAGTATTACTAAGACACTACTAAGTATTACTATACTATACTGTGATTAGTATTACTATACTGTAGTTACTTACTGTGTAGTTACTAAACTGTTGTAGTATTACTATACTGTTGTTAGTATTACTGTTAGTATTATATACTTTGTTAGTATTACTGTGTATTACTATACGGTGTTAGTATTACTATACTGTTGTTAGTATTACTATACTGTTGTTAGTATTACTATACTGTTCTTAGTATTACTATACTGTTATTAGTATTACTATACTGTTGTTAGTATTACTATACTGTTGTAAGTATTACTACACTGTTGTTAGTATTACTATACTGTTGTTAGTATTACTATACTGTTATTAGTATTACTATACTGTTATTAGTATTACTATACTGTTGTAAGTATTACTAAGTATTACTACACTGTTGTTAGTATTACTATACTGTTGTTAGTATTACTATACTGCTATTAGTATTACTATACTGTTATTAGTATTACTATACTGTTGTTAGTATTACTTTACTGTTACTAGTATTACTATACTGTTATTAGTATTACTATACTGTTGTTAGTATTACTATACTGTTGTTAGTATTACTATACTGTTGTTAGTACTACTGTACTGTTGTTAGTATTACTATACTGTTGTTACTGGTGTTGTTGCTACTCGTGCAGGTGATTGCACTTGGTATGGTCCTGCACAAAGGATCATTCTGCAGGAATGCGTTCAATCTCTTGGATATGATCGTCGTTGTGTTCTCTCTTATCTCTCTCGGCATGACCATATTTGGCAGTCAATCGTACGTACACGTTCAGTTTATTTATTTGTACTGTAAAAGTAAACACGCATTACAGTGAAATGATCAACTGTGTTGATATCTATCACTTTTAGTACCACATATGTACACCGTTAGGAAATTTAGACCATTTTCCGTATAACCAGTCCTGTGAATGTCCGAGATTTTACACTCAGATTATCGCGGCTGGGATTCGAACCCACGAGGGTTCTATTCCTTTTTGGTTCTGTCTTCTAAAACTTCATGACGTTACCCCTACGCTATTAAGACATTCAGTGTATTGTAAAGCGGGTGCAGATTTATCATAGTTTTTCCCCGGTCCTCCGGTGAATGGACACACCGTATACTGCCCGTGAAGTGTAGAGGCTAGCAAGCAGGAGGAAGGCTAAGAGAAACCGCATATGAAGTCATACTTTTCCTCGAAGGTTGTATTTAGAATTGTAAAGGCTTATCCTTTGATGGTATCACGTATTGGAGACTTCTTGTTCTTACTGAAACTCAATGAAGACTATGCACATGATCCGACCTTCTTTATGGAACATTAGAAAAACAGGTGATATTTCCAACAAGCAGGAGTTCATATTTCATAAAAGTAGGTTTCCTTGAAAGCTGTTCGAACTCTAGTCTCTAGGATTCTTGCGTGTAATTGTTTTACCATTTCAGCTAGGCCTTCTCTCCCAGTAAACCTTGTTGTACGCACATAGGCTTCTAATGTAGTTGTGAAGTTATTTTGCTTAGAATTGCTCAATATTATATATTAATCGAAATATAAATTTTTCTGCAGGGAAGGTATGGGAGCCGTGAAAATCCTTCGAGTGCTTCGCGTTTTGCGACCTCTGCGCGCTATCAACCGAGCCAAGGGTTTGAAGGTACTTAACATTGCTCTTATCGACTGTCTATAAACTTGATATTGCATATCAAGCTTATGCTATAAATTATTTTCTGTATTTGTCTATACTGAATATTATTTTGGACTTCATATAAATTATATGTAATATTGTAGTGACGTTTGATTCTGAAATAAACATAAACTCTCTTGACTGAAATATTTACGATTAAAAGTATATACGTTAAGCATTCTACAATTTACTCTACTTGTATGTGAAATTCAGTCAAATATACAATAAAATACAATACTATGTAATACATTATAACACAATACAATCAAGATTTAATGTCAGATTCCTTAATCTGACGTTAAATCTTGATTGGAATCCTTAATCAGAAGATGATGTCAGAGATGATTCAAGCGGAACATACGGTAGGGGTAAAGAACAGATATAATACTAACATAAGCATTGATATTCAGATAAACTGCTTAAAGACGGTATTTGAAGTAGGATAACCTGGGCAAATTTAAATTTAAGGCAATGCTAGGAAAACATAGCGATAAAATACTACAAAATTTTTGTATGTGAACTGTTGGGTACTAAATAATGCTGAATTCGACATTCTTAGACTCCCGTTGGGTTGATTTTGAAATCAATTTGTCTTTCAGCGCGTAGTAGAGTGTGTGATGGTGAAATAATTTTATTTTTCAGCGCGTACTACAGTGTGTGATAGTGGCAGTGAAGACAATTTACAACATTATGCTCGTCACGTTTTTACTGGAGTTTATGTTCGCATGTATCGGTGTTCAGATTTTCAAGGTTTGTTATTTACATATCATAGAATATATCATAAGTCTTCGTCAACAAAAACTATATTCCTGTGTGATTGGATTAACTTGTTGATCCATCCGGTTTTGTATGTGGAACAGAAAGCAGACTTTGAGTATGAATGTGTACCTTGGACATACCACTTGGTAGAACACTAGAGAGAGAGGTATCTCTTGTGGTTCAGTCTAGACTTTGATAAGTAATGAATTTAGCTTTTAATGTGTGTTTGCTAAACCTTAGATATTGACAGGTAGGCCTATGGGACTCGTATATTTACTCGTGCTTGAATTCGAAGGTAGTGAAGCTAAAATTCAATTTTACGGCCTCAGAGTTTCAGATTTCTTATTAACTCAATGTTCTTTATTTTGCAACTAGTGTATGTGTAGTGCATCTTTTTAACTGTAGTTCTTAAGGTAAAGTTAGTTTGTTACAAATATGGCAATAGTTAAGTAGATAGGATTTGCATATTATTTCTTACAAGTTGCAATCAATTATTTGTTTGTTATGTGTGTAAATTCAACAACGCTGCCTTTTGATATTCGATTGTAGGGCCTTTCTTTGTTGGGCGTGGTATATTTTGGAATATTATATGTATATATATACATGTCTATATATATATATATATATATATATATATATATATATATATATATATAATATATATATATATATATATATATATATATATACATAACAAACAAATAATTGATTGCAACTTGTAAGAAATAATATGCAAATCCTATCTACTTAACTATTGCCATATTTGTATATATATATATATATATATATATATATATATATATATATATACATACATGCAATAGATACCGATATATATATATATATATTATATATATATATATATATATATATATATATATATATACACATATATTGTATATAATATATGTATATATATATATATATTGGTATCTATTGCATGTATATATATATATATATATATATATATATATATATATAAAGCCTAAATAAAGTTTATAACATTATATTATTCTAATTAGTATTTTCAACGTATTGATCTTTGGTTAACTGACTGCTATGTTTGTTCCTTGCTATTAGCTAGTGCTGGTCGTTCATGTGTAAAGGCATTGCATTAGTTCAGTGCTATCTAAATATGAACAATATTTATTCCTCGTTGCTTGCATCATTTTATTGATATTTTGGCTTTTGTTTACATTCCTGCAGGGCCGATTCAATAGTTGCAACGATGCGTCAATGTTAACGGAAGCCACGTGCCAGTAAGTAGTTTCATTAACTTAAATAAATGTAATAGCTATTAGATGTTATCTTAAATACGCAGTACCTGAATTGATAGTACTCAAATACATGGACGTCATCTTAAATACATGTAATAGCTATTGGATATTAAATCTCTTAGACACAGTGTCTGACTATATCGACTCTACTGTTGCAAGTGTATTAATTTCTATTATTTTATCTCTCTTTTTCAGTGCACTGCCTACTGGCATGGTATATAACGCCTCCACTCATTGCTATCTTATTTTATTTTCTTCATATTCACATACGAATGGATCTTTAAAGCATCTATATCATTCCTTTTGATATACCATTATTCTTTGGGGAATCTGCTTATGACGAGCTATGCACCCTATGCTTTCCTCAGCTTCGACTAACATTTAGCGGGCAGGGGCGTCATTCCCTGAGAAAACAATCCTGTTTACCCAAATTTTTATTTATATCAGCATAATTTTCTCTAGTGAAACGGAGGCCGTCACCGAGGTCGAATGTCAGGCTTCAGTGTCTGCATCAATCTTTACAATCTAAAGCAGCAGAGTTCAGGAATGGAGGATGAAGAGTAGCAGCATTTCAAGAATCTCCCATGATAGTCTCTCTCTCTTAGTGCACTGCCTACTGGCAGGTTCATGGTACATAACGCCTCCACTCTTCTCTGTCTTCCGCCTTCCTCTTCATTTCCACATATGAGTGGGTCTTTAAATCATCTAACATACCTAATCTCGGCCTGCCCCTGCCTCTTTTTCCTTCCATTCTACCTTCTATGACCTCTTTTAATAGACCTTCCCCCCTTAGAATGTGTCCTATCCATCTCTTCTTCCTATTTCTTAATACATTTATCAACTGTCTATCTCTGCCAACTCTCTCCAGGACTTCCTCATTTGTAACCTTTTGAGTCCAGCTAATCCTCTCCATTCTTCTCCAAATCCACATTTCAATGCCTCCAGTTTCCTAATATCTTCCTTTCTTAAGGTCCATGTTTCACATCCATATAATAGCGTGGTCCAAACCAAAGTTTTCACTATCTTTATCTTTGTGTCTTTCTTTAGACTTTTTGTTAATAGTTCTTTTCTACTACCAAAGGCCGCTTTTGCTTGTGCAATCCTACTGCATATTTCTGTCTCACATTTCCCATCATCGGTTATAGTATGACCCAAATATTTGAAACTCCTTACCTGTTCCAATTTCGTACCATTTATTGTGATATTAACTTCACCTTTATTATTGGACACTCTCATAACCTTGGTCTTTTTTATATTAATCTTCATGCCGTATCTCAAAGCCGTATCATTCAGCCTATCCATTCATTATCTTCTGCAATCCAATCTCGCTGCTCGCTACCATTCCTTGGTCATCTGCAAATCGTACATCTTGTAACAAATTCCCTCCTACTTTTATTCCTTCTTCCAAGTCTTCCATGGCTCCCACCATCATTGCCTCAGCGTAAATGTTAAACAGCAGCGGCGAAATGCTACAACCTTGTCTTACTCCACGTCCTATTTCACCTTCTTCTGAGTACTCTTCTTGGATTTTGATTACTGCTCTTTGATTCATGTACAAGTTCAAAATTAGTCTTCTATCTCTCCAGTCAATTCCTCTTCTTTTTAGGATATTCATCATCGTTATCCAATCAATCCTGTTAATGACCTTCTCGAAGTCAACAAAGCTTACAAAAACGTCATTTCCATATTCTAAGCTTCTTCGCAAAGAACCCGCATTACTCCTATTGCTTCTCTTGTGCCGCATCCTTTCCTAAAACCAAATTGTGTCTTGCTCAGTATCATCTCTGCTTTCGACTGAATGCGATTATTTACTATCTCTAATAAGATCTTCGATGCATGAGGTATTAAGCTGCTTGTTCTGTAATCCGAACACTCCACAGCATTGGCTTTTTTGGGAATTGGAATCATCACTGACTTGGTAAAGTCGTCTGGCCAAATACCTGTACTGTACACTTCTATACATAACTCCATTAACTTTTTGAGTGTTTCTCCTTCCAACATTTTCAAGAATTCTGCTGGGATTTCATCTATTCCGGCTGCCTTCCCTTTCTTCATACTGTTGATTGCAGAATAAATTTCCTCCTTCATTAAATCGGGGCTCCTTTTATCGTCTTCTATGATATTGTCTTCTTTTATTTTAACATCCTGTTGAACTGGTTTCCCAGCCTTATCATACAATTCCTCTACATATTCTCTCCATCTTTCTTTTACTTCTTCCAGCTCTGTCTTCAATTCCCCATCTTTACCCATTATACTAATGTTCTTTGCATCTCCTTTCTTTTTCTTATCGGTTCTTGTTAATATCCCGACTTCCTGGTATAATAGATCCGACCTCCCTCTTCTATCATATTATGCAAAATCATTACACTTTTCAGTCCTCCAATGATCTTTTGCTTTGTCTGTAATCCTTCTAAGTTCACTGTTTAAGCTTCTATATTTCCTTCGGCCGTGACTGGTGTCAATACTTTTCCATTTCCTCCTTTCATCCATTTTGTCTAGCATCTCCCTTGTGATCCAAGGTTTATTTAGCTGTATTTGCTTTAAGAAAGCCATAAACTTCTTTTGCACCTATTTTAATAGACTCCTTTAGCTGACACCATCTTTCATTAACCCCTGTTCTTCCGTAGTCCGTCACTTCCTTAACTTCTCTTTCTACTGCTTCCTGAAACTGACTTCTTTTCTCGTTCAATCCGTTCAAATTTCATCTTTTACGGCTTTTCTTCTCAAGTATTTTCTTCAGCTGAAGCCCTACTTTTGCCATTACTAGATTGTGGTCTGAATTAATATCGGCTCCTGTATAAGCCCTTGAATTCTTCACACTATTCCTGCACCGTTGCTTTAACAGAATATAGTCTAACTTGTATCTTCCCTCGTTTCCGGTGCTTCCTGGCTTTTTTCATGTGTAACTCCTTCTCTTCTCATGGTTGAACCAAGTGTTGGACACCACTAATCTCATTCTATTGCAAAAGTCAACCAATTTCTGTCCTCTCTCATTTCTTTTTCCTAGACCATATTCCCCAACTTCATTTCCATCTCTGCCTTCACCCACCACCGCGTTCCAATCCCCCATAACTATCACTTGATCTGTGGCTTTTTCTGCTTTAATCATTCCTTCTATTTTTTCGTACATCGCTTCAATTTCCTCATCCTCTGAGGCTGATGTAGGCATGTAGATTTGGATAAACACCAAATCTACTGGCTCTGCTTTGATCCGCACTAACATCAGTCTGTCACTGCACTTGATAATACAGGGGAAGAAAAAGTAACATTACGGATGCCGTCATATGGTCAAGAACATCAACTAGAACAACTTAAATTGCTTTTTATGCGGGCTCAAATATCTGCGTGACTAAATATATTTGATTGAATAATCGGCTTAAAACAGTATCAGTTATAATCATATAACAATATCTGCTTAAACTGTTTCAATTCAATAATATATTGGATTACAATAGTGTCAAATTTATATCAGCTCGAAATGTATCGAATTGCATAACTTCCGATAGGTTAAGATAAATGGCATAGTACCGGCTTGAATAGTATAAAATTGAGCATTACCGAATTGGAAATTACAATGCTGAAGCAATAAAGCTAATTTTAAGGTTTTTTTCCTTATCACAAGGATTGCTGTTAGAGGTAATCCGAGTGGGATTTGAGCCTGTGGCCTCCTGCATCTCCCAGCTCAGCAAGCGTGTTGTCCATTAGTCCATCCAACCGGTATGCCTACTAGAGCGTCTTGTAGATGTCGACTCGGTTGAATGCTGACGAGTTTTAATTGAATGAATTTTTTCACTGATGAGTTTTAACTCATCAGTGAAAACTCAGTCAATTAATTAATAAACCAGTCCATCGATCAATGAGTTAATTATTCATTCTGCGAACCTATCAGTCAACTATTCTGCCTCCCATTTAACAATTGCGGCTATAATAGACATTTCTAGCTGTACCTAAATAAATAATATTTTCTTTCACACGCAATTTGTTGATAAATCTATCTATTTTCTGCAATAAAAAATTATTTACAACGAGTTGATTTTAATTATTTGCAGGGGTTACTTCACTTTTTACAAGGATAACAATATAGAGTTCCCCAGTCAGGAAAAGCGAGAATGGGAAAGGAGTACCTTTCATTTTGATGACGTGGCAAACGGAATGCTTACACTGTTCACTGTTGCAACATTTGAGGGTTGGCCCAAGTAAGAAAAGCAAAAAGTTATTGTAGATTTTAAATATGCAAACTTTAAGACTTGGTCTCTCTCTCTCTATTGTCCAATTAATAGGCCTACATATACTTACATTAGTATATTCTGGTAGAGTCGCTTTTCCTATAAACTGTACGCCACAAGTAAACGAGACTATTTTAAACATTAATCAAATTTCTGTTGAGAATTTGATTCATTTATACTGTTTTTCAACTTTCTAACCTCCGTGGCTAACAACTACGCAACAAATACTGTGGTCTTTATCTCAATATTTCTAATAAAAAAATAAAGATATAAATATTTTAAATTAAAAATATTATGCACCATTTCTATGAGTGATTTGTTCATTCCAATAGCAGTTATATTTAGAGTTGTGTCGTGTTGTGACGTCCCTGGCATTGCCTTTTGGCGAGGAACCGGACGTTAAATTCTTATTGATTGATTGATTTGTATGACTCCTATGAAATCATCCAGAAACTGAGACTAAATTGCAATTAAGCTCAAATAACTAATCTGCGCCAACTATTCGTATATAATGTTCTATTTTAATTATTGCACAGTATGTGAAAATATTGAAACTGTTATACTTTTATGTGCACATTTAATATGTATGCTGTTGTGTCATGTACGTAAATGTAATTGTATCTCTGTGTGTTTTCTACCAAGAAATGGTGAGTTAAAGATTATAAAGATTATATATGAGATAAATTATTGATTTATTTATCTATTCAGTTTGATGCAGGCCGGTATTGATTCAAATGAAGAAGACCACGGTCCGGTGCATAAAGCTCGGATGGTGATTGCTGTGTATTTCATTGTCTACATCATCATCATCGCTTTCTTCATGGTTAACATCTTCGTCGGTTTTGTCATCGTTACCTTTCAAAAGGAGGGAGAGCAAGAATATCAGAACTGCGAGTTGAATAAGAATCAGGTTACACTTAGAGAAGTTTTAGAGACATTCAACTTGCATAATTGAAAACTGGATACAATTTATGTGATTTCAATTTATAACATGAGGAGCATATCATGTATATAGCTAATTAGGCAAATTAAAACAAATAACCTTTTGCTTTCGAAATCGATGCCTTTCTGAATCTCTCGTTTTCGCTCTCTCTCGCTCTCTCTCGCTCTCTCTCTCTCTCTCTCTCTCTCTCTCATCTCTTCTCTATCACTCTCTAGGCTCGCTCTGTTATGCTATCGCTTGCTTTCATTGTCATTAGATAACTTCTTAATGTAGGAAAACCTTTTCATAGTCGGAAAGCGTCAGACACCAGTTCAAATTTCGCATAGGCCAACGAAATTGACCCAATGATGACTCGGCCAATACGTTTCTATTTTTTTCTAAGGTTGCTCTATTGTTTGCGGAGTTCCCGCTTGCACTAAATATGTCCACTAAATCTTAATATATTTCCTTTGTAACAACTTTTATTCTTGTCCGAGCCAGTGGCGATATGGTAAAATATCCGACAGCGGATGATCTATATGTGCGAGGCTAAAATCCTGGGCTGGCCAGGGTTTGAACCCCACACAACGATACCATTTTCTAAGATGGCACTGTCTTTGACATCGTTGTTCTCTTAACCTTTAACTTCATTTCTAATCCCATTTATTCTGATCTCTTTTATTCTAATCTCTTTTATTCAGATCTCTTTTATTCTAATCCCATTTATTTTGATCTCTTTTCAGCGGAAGTGCATCGAATTCGCACTGAAAGTGAAGCCGCAGCGTCGATATATACCGAAAAATAAAATGCAGCATAAAGTTTGGCTGCTGGTCACCTCCAAAGGATTCGAAGGCTTCATCTTTGCTCTCATTCTTGCCAACACACTAACGCTGGCTATGAAGGTTAGACGAATCCTAAACTACAAATTTGTATCCATTATGTATGCCATTAGTATATATCAACAACTCGATCAGAATGCTGCTGTTGTCCTAGAAAACATTGAGCGCACAATTGATGACGGCAACAAAACGACACACACGTGCACGCTTATGGTGCTACTGTCGTCCGTAACAACATCAAACTGGGAAGTAAAAGTTAATCCGATGAGCTAAAAATTGAAAACTCCGTTAAACGGTGCAAATTCGAGATTCAGAAAACAAGTTTAAGGACGACGTCTACATTTTATGTGATCTAGTATAAATTAGAATATTTGCATGATTATAGTGTTATTATTGCGAAAGTTGTACGGCCTATGCCATGGACCTGCCACTAGGCAGTAAACAAAGAGAGATAGAGAATATTTCAATATGCTGCCTCTAGGCAGTACACTAAGAGAAAAGTAACAATATATTGCTATTGTATATTGTTACATCTATTAATCTGTATGTAATTGAGGCACCCTTTTACTTACAATAAATATTTCGATCTGATGTAAAAGCGCCATAGATTTTTATAAATGTGACCGCAGCTGGGTTCTAAAATGTAGCATCGACATTTTATCTAGCTCAAGACACACATTCCTGTACATTCATATTTCGCCTGATATTAACGGCCTGATAATTATATTTACGTCAGCAAAGCTTAAGGAATGTCTCATAAGCCAAGATATTATGCACTTGTATTTGAGAATTCTATAATATCTTTTTATTTAACAGTATAAAAGTTATATCTAGTAGACATTTTTTCATCTGCTATGGTTTCTATAGATATAGTTAATAATTAGAGCTATGAATACTGAGTATGGTAATTGATGTTATGGTTGCTATGTTCGCTAATTTAATATTATGGTTGCTATGCTTATCAATTTATGTTATTGTGTTTGTCGAGAATAATGTTAAAAACAATATTAGTATATCTACTAACATGTTGTACCTATGTCTAGTGCAGAATGTGTAAATGCTTGATAAATGTTTTACATGTCTTAGTATTACAATCAACCTGAAGCCTACTCGCAAGCTCTTGACTATCTCAACATTATCTTCACCGGACTCTTCACACTCGAGTTCATGCTGAAACTATTTGCCTTTAAGATTAAAGTAGGTCCATTATTAATTTATTTAATATATTTTAATTTAATATATTTAATTAATTTAATATAGTTTCATGATTTTTAGAACCCTCGATAGATATTGAACTACAAAGCAGATGGCAAATGAACAAAGGGAAGACCTACAAGAAGATGGAAAGACTGCCATGAAGAAGACCTGAAGGCTGCTGGAGTTAGCATTTATGGGAGAATAAAGAGCTGAGAAAGAATGATGGATATGGCCAAGAACAGCTTTTTGTGGAGAAACATCAAAATATTTGGCTGGAGCCAGCCCTAGTATGATCACATGACATGACATGATATTATCAAGCTAATATCATTGGTAAAAAAGTACTCGAGAAAGGAACTAATGGGAAATTTTGTTGCAGTTTTTTCTTTTAATTAAACTGTGGTTTAATTTAATTTGTGGTTTAATATTGTTTTATTAGGTCAACGCGTCAAAATTTCTTTGTCCTAGAAGCCCATTGCACTCAATTCTTTGGAATCCAAATATGGATTATGCAAAGCTTGGCAGTAATTCATGCCTTTTACTATTGAAGCTTAAGCTAAAGTCGAATTTAGCGTCAGGTTCCTGCTCGATAGCATGTCAGTCACTGGATTATATTAATAATATCTACTATTTTTATCAGTCTCAATTATATTATTATTTATATCTATATTTTGCTTATTTCATCTTCATACTCTTCAACAAGCTAAATATATTACATATGAAATATTACAAATATTGAAACATTATATATTGAAATATTACATATATTACTCATTACATTGAAATGAACGTTCATGTTGTCATCATCATCATCATCATCCTCCCTTGAATCCCAGTTTAACCAGGGTCGGGATACAAATAGACTGTCTCAAATCCTCTCCGTCCTACACCACACCATCAGGCAATCCCCTATTTGAGACTTCCATTCGTTTAAATTAATTGTTCATGTTGTAATCTTACAATTTAAATAACACAGGTGTTTGATGTTATCTGATGCGCTACGCACCGACCTACTGAGGCATTTTAAAATTAGTTAAATCCCTTGAATAGTTGATGGCATTAAAGACCATTAGCAAACTGTTTTCGTTCGTATGACTAAATTAACGTTCAAAACCGTATGTACTTCCAAGCTCTAAGAAAACGCCCAATATTTTAAAATAGAATATTTTCTAATTGTAAAGATTTTTTTATAAGTAAATATTTAGTTATTACATGTCTTAATTTCGTGTTAACCTCAATTTATGTTATTGCCTTCAGAATAAATTTTAGTAAGGGTTTGATTGATGATACGATGTGGGACAGAGAGGAATGGAGAACGTCTATTCATATCCCGACCCTAATTATACTGGGATTCAAAGAAGAAGAAGAAGATGATGATGATGGTGATGATGACGCCTTCAAAGTACATTTAGCTATATTATATTTGCCCATTTTCTGGAAAAGTCTCAAATAGGGGATTGGCTGGTGGTGTGGTGTAGGACAGAGAGGATTTGAGATACTCTATTCGTATCCCGACCCTAGTTTAATTGGGATTCAAGGGAAGATGATGATAATGATGATATTTGCCCATTTTATATTCGTCTTTTTCTGTTTGCACTAGAACTACTATGGAGATCCTTGGAATACGTTAGACTTTGTCATTGTCATTGGCAGTCTGGCGGATATCATCATCGGCAGGGTGGCGGTAGGATTTCACTTTTATTTATTTTAAAGTGCTAGTTATTAATCCTAATTAAATAGTAATTAATAAAATTAAATAATAATTAATAAAATTAATATTAATAGTTAATTAAATACCGTAACTTACGTATTGTGGTTAATCATTTTCTAATCAAGGAATAGAATTGACATGGAATAATTACGAAATTTAATAAAAACACATCGGAGACGGAAATTATTTAATATTTCGAGTGGGCTTCATCTTAGCACATTCACTGTGTATTTAAAAAATTAAAAAAGGTTGAAAGCGTTTAAGAAGTGATCTTTCGTGGGGTATATATAAATTTAAATTTCCAACGCCTAAGCCAGATGGCAAACTAGTAAGTTAGTTATGTTACCATTCCTGTTATTGTCCGAGATTTTACTGTGTGTATTTTACCGACAAACCTGGTACTCTAACCCAGGGAAGAACAAAAGAAGAGGCGAAAGTTTCATAAATTCAACTTGAACAATCATTTTTGCTAAATTTTTAGTCTTCAAAAGTTAATACTAATATACTGTATAATCTTTTATTCACCAATTCTTGGCAGAAAACACGCATAGATACAATTACATTGCAAAACGTGACACAACAGAATACATATAAAAAAGTGCTTATAAATTTTTAATCGAATTAAATCCTTAATCGGATTTTCATCCGTTAAATCCTTATTTATTTATTTATTTATTCGTATCCTGCCTTTAGCTAAAATGGGATTCAACGGATGCTGATGACGATAAATTATTTCATCATAATCTTCCCTTGAATTTCAGTTTAGCAAGGATCAGGATTTGAATAGACCTTTTCCACTCCTTACTTCCCCATATCATATCAATCCCCTACTTATCTATTTATTTATGTGCTTTTTTATTTATTGGTATTCTAGCCCGACTGGCAGATTAGTCAATTCCCTACTTATATATATATATATATATATATATATATATATATATATAATATAGATATATATATATATATATAATATATATATATATATATATATATATATATATATATATATACAGACTGAAGCAAAAAAATAATCCCCTGGCGAAATCTTCATAACTTCAACAAAACTCATAATATTTTCTAAAGCCTTTGGAGCTCATGGAAGAGGAATATCTGCATATAGCCTGCAAATTTGGTAAAAATCTATTCAGTAATAACAAAATTACAGCGTTTCAACGAAAAAAGTGGGCAAATCAATTTTAACAAAGCTTTTTTTAACAAAAATTATAATAACTTCGACAAAACTCGTAAGTATTTTTACAGAATTTTCAGAGCTTCTAGTGGAGGACTGCTAGCATATAACTTGAAAATTTAGTGAAAATGTATTTAGTAGTAACAAACATAATGGCGTTTTTACGGAAAAGTGCTAAAATCAATTTGAACAAGGCTTATTTAAACACAAATACCGAAAAGATTCTTCAAAATGTTGGAATAATTTCAAAACAAGAATTAATTCTAAACATCTTTTATTAGAGCAGCTTACAAGGTAGTGTAGGCTTATACTCCATCATATAAGTAAAAGACCTGTTTCAGGGTCGTTATTTTCTTAAAAAGGAACGACTGACATTTCGAAAAGGCCTTGTTGAAGTTGATTTTATTCGCAGAAAAGCTGTAATTTCATTACTACTGAATATATATTTAACCAAATTTTCAGCATGTACGTAGAAATTCCTCCTCTAGAAGCTCCGAAAATTTAATAAGTGTATTTTGAGTTTTGTTGAAGATATTGAGATTTCGCTAGGGGATTATTTTTTTCCCCAGTCTGTATATATAGTATGTATATATATATATATATATATATATATATATATATATATATATATATATATATATATATATATATATATAATTATATCTATATACATGTATACATATATGCTTATTTATTTATTTATATATTTATTTATTTATTTATTGATATTCTAGCCCGACTCGCAGATGATCAGCATCAGTTTCTTCAGGCTGTTTCGAGTGATGAGACTCGTGAAGCTGCTGAGTAGAGGAGAGGGAATCAGGACACTGCTCTGGACCTTCATGAAGTCCTTCCAGGTCCATTCCACTCTCCTTTCTGAGCATCAACAAATTCTGCTCTAAATTTACTTCATTTTGCTTCGTAAATATTCATCATCATCATCAGTTCCTTGCATTCTGTACAGAACATAGGGCGGCAACATTCCTCATTCGTTTCTATCATCAGCAATCTTCACAGCGTCTTCCCATGAAATGTTTAATGCTCTCAAATCTTTGTTGATCGTACTTAGCCAAGTACTTCTAGATCTACTTCGTTTTCTTTTTCCTTGAGTTGGCTTCCAGTTAACTACAGTCTTTGCGTATCTATCCTCAGACATTCTCAGTAAATGACCTAAAAACCTCAACCTTCTCTCAGAAACTATTTCATAACATTTTCTTTGTCCACTCCTTTCGAGTACTGTTTCATTTTTGACGTGGTCCCAATGGTGGATATTTAAAATTCTGAGACATCTTTGTTGAAAACAGATTAATTTGTGCTTTATTTTACTTATACTTTCACAGGTTTCGTAAATATTAATTAATAATAATTATTATGCTTCGTAATTACAATTCTTAATTGCTCTAGTAATTAGTCTTCACAATTATCCATAGGAGCATTTGTTTAATAAACAGGCATCATCATCTTGCCTTTAGTCCCAGTTTAACTAGGGGTCGGGATACGAATAGACTTTCTCCACTCCTCTCTATCCCATATCATGTCAGTTCCATATTTTTCCATTCGTTTTGGAAAATTTTGTAGCAGTTTCGGAAGCCTAGGCGCTCACCAACCTAACGTCCTTTCTGACGTTGGTTTGGATCTTGGTGCTTTAGTCGCCTTCTACGACACGTGCAGCCACTGGTTGGTCTATTCTTCAAACAACCCGGACACAACACGGGGACTTGTTTAATAATAGTTTGTATAATAAACAGGCATCAGAAAATAATTTGTTTCATCTGTTAGGGTCATACGTAATTATTCAAAAATTTACATGTAGGCCTACATAAACAACAATACTGATCATTATTATGCTAATGTGAAATACTGTAGTTTACAGAAACCTTCAAACTGTTAACAACACTTATATGTTATTGTGATGTACTGTTCACAAAATTTATTTTTTTGTATTTGTTTAGTATTTATAGCATAGCCTTTTTTAATATAATGGAGGAACAAAAATGAATAAAAATAGTTTTAATTAATGAAGAAATAATAGTTTTAGTTAATAAGTAATTCAGCCTTAAGTTAGACAATTTAAATAATCCTTATTTTACTTGATCTGTAATGTTTCAGGCCTTGCCTTACGTCGCATTGCTCATTGTCATGCTCTTCTTTATTTACGCTGTCATCGGTATGCAAGTAAGTTGCAATTTGTTGTGTTATTTAGTTTCGCACTTTTAAACAAATAAACTTTGCATTTGTTTAGTATCGTTTATTTGTTCATCACAGCCCAGATTATACAAACAATAGGAACGTGCATGTAGTTAGATAAACAAATATCAATACAAAAGAGGCTAACATAAACAAAGATATTGTGGTAAGGCTATATAAGGCTCTTGTACGGCCCAAACTTGAATACTGCGTTCAGGCTTGGTGTCCATATCTTAAGAAAGATATCGATAAATTAGAAAGGGTACAAGCCAGAGCAACAAGGCTGGTATTTGACTGTCAAAAACTTTGTTATGAGAATAGATTAAAATTCGTAGGATTAACCTCTTTAAGTGAGAGAAGAACTAGAGGAGATTTAATAGAAGTTTTTAAGATACTCAAAGCCTTCAGCAAAGTTAACCATAGTATTTGATTTAATTTATCAAACAACAGAAACACAAGGGGACATATTTATAAACTTAGTAAATTTAGAAGTAGACTAGATTTAAGGAAATCTTTCTTTAGTCAGATAGTTATAAATGCTTGGAATAGTTTGCCAAGCGAAGTTGTGGAAGCAGAATCAGTGAATGCTTTTAAAAATAAATATGATAAACATAAGAACATGTAAATTAGATGCTAATTGCATGTTCGGTGTTATGCATAGGCTACGTATAAATTTCACATGTTGACATAAAGTCTGTATGATTTGATTTATATTAATTGGTTTTAGTTAAGAGCCTGATGAGTCTTAAACAAGCACTCTGTAATGTTATATTATGTTATAAAAGAGCCATAGCTCTGTTCGGTAATACCATAATTAGTAGCTATAGCAGAGTCCACTTGAGTCTTGTAGATCTTGTAATTTGTCATTGCTTATGTTGGTGTCAATCAATCGTTAGATACAATTTTAATTATCACAGATTTTCCATGAACTATATGCAGTAGTATCAGGTTATCAGGGTGTGTTTTGATTGACAGTCAAATTATTGGGACGTCATCTTATCTATCTTTTTATCTTTTTATCTTATCAACGGGTCTCGGAATGAAATAAGAAGATGTAATCGTAAGCATGTAATAATGTTATAGTGATAATAATATAAATAATTCTCTCAAAAATGCTCTGTAATTTAAAGATATTTAATACCAGGGTTGATTGCATTTTCGGATTTCACACAAATTATCCCTCAATAACAAGCTTAATTAACGTAAGACCGGTGGTAACAATGACTTCAGGTTAAGCACTATCCTTTATATCACAAATCAACCCTAGGTAGTAAAACTTTTTCTTTCGAGCAACCATACCGTTTTCAGTCTCTCTGAGAATCGAACCTGTGGCTCATTCTTATGAGGCAAGTGTGTACCAATTTTATATTTAAATTAATTCAATAAGGATCAAGTAAAGTCACCTCAAATCAAGTCTATCACCTGAAGTTTAATAATGATGGCATAAAAGTAACGTATGTCAATCATACGTGTAGCTGCTAATGTAGATTCGCATGACAAATGTCATTCTAAACTTATTTATACAATGTTGATTCAATTTATACTCGCCAGATGACAGTTTTTTAGTCAGCGTTACTTCAGACAGACAGAATTGGCTCATGATATTTATAATATGTAAAATGTTGATATCGACAGCTGCTTGGAAAGATCGGACTGGATAGGAACACAAACATACACTCCAACAACAACTTCCAGAACTTTCCGATGGCTCTTATAGTGCTATTCCGGTAAGAATTTTGGTGTGAAGCAAATTGCAAATGATGCATTAAGCAACTTCCGGTTTTGAGCAAATGCTTTAATAAACTTCTTATAAATAGTTAATATATCTTAAAATACTTCAGATAGCAATTCGAAGGGATAGTTGTAGAATATATTAGACTAAGTCTTACATGGTGTAATGAACACGCCTTGTTCACAATTATTATATTAAGAAATATATATTATAGATAGAAAACAGATATTATACTGCAGTTATTTTTTAAATAATAGGTGACGTCGGGTTTTTCCAAAGATTTATAATAGATAATATAAGTCGAGATTATAGCTAGTTTATTACGAGGGGTATTTCCAAAGTGACGCAGCTGCGTCTAAAATTAGCTAAGCGGAGGAGCGCTGTGATTCGATAGAAGCGTTTGACATCGATCGACAGCGGTGTATATAAGGAGAAGCTAGATACATTAGAAACAAGTTGGGGCCGGGGGCCTACTTGGTTCGTCTGAGTAGGTTCCCAGGAGGGCGGCTCCGATGGGTCTATACGGTGTACAACGTGTAGTTCTCATAAAGGATCGAGTCTCAATGATCCTTCTCCTTACTGACTCCCTACGGGATAGGTAAGGGGGCCCCTCAGGTTGGCTAGTGTCCCAAGCCGCGAAGGCTAATTGGAGGCGAGAGAGTTCGGTGTCCCCCTGGGTAGGCCCAGGTAGGAGGCTGGTAGTCCACGGCAATACTCGGGTCGAGTTCGTCTCTGCGGGTATTTGCTAAGCGCCTGGGTCGAGTGTGTCTCTGCAGGCGGTAAGCTAGCGGCGGCATTACCTGGACGGAGTTCGTCTCTGCAGGTATTTGTTAGGCGCCTGGACGGAGTTCGTCTCTGCAGGCGGGGGCTAGCGACGGCATTGCCTGAACGGAGTTTGTCTCTGCAGGTATTTGCTAAGCATCTTGATGGAGTTGTGTCTCTGCAGGCGGGAGCAGGATTACTAATGATCAGTTGACTATCCACGAATTTCATATTGACTACACGGAAGCCATTGTACACCTTCAGAAATGATGGACGAGAGAAGGAACAACGGGAAGACCAGTATTAAAAGGATGCAGAAGCGGGATTACCAATGACCAGCAGACTATCCACGGATTTCACCACATTAAGCGAAAGGCCCATTACACCATTTCAGCAACGATGGACGAGAACAGGAACTACGGGACGACCATTATTAAAGGGATAGGGAAGAATAAGTCCAAAAAGGTAAAGGGAAGTTTTATAGGGTAAAGAAGAATAAAGTTCGTCGCAGTTTAAAACAACCAATCATATAATTATATACGATACCAGTTTGTAGGAAGCAGGGTAGAAAATCAAACCGTGATCGCCCAAGATAACGCAGACGCTTCCACTACCGATTCGGGTCACCATATCACTTAGCCCCGAGAACCACGAATATCACGGGATAGAATCTACCAAGGGAGCATGGCAGAAACTCAACCGTCATCGTCTAAATACGTAGAAGACGTGAAGTACGCTTGTACTCCCGACTCAGGCCAGCGTCGACGCTGTGCACCTGGTTCCCGAGAACCCAATAACGAAGTAGGCAAGGGGGTTGGACCTTGGCCTACTCAGTCGGAAATGAACGAGAAAGGCCTATCGAGACGGATGATACCGGAAAGAAGTATCATCTGAAGACGCAGCAACTCGGTTCCTCCTGACAAGCGGTACCCTTAGTAAAACATTCGACGAAAAAGCTGCCGTCTCGAAACACTGCCGGCCGGAGAGCGAGTACAGATGTAGACAATCGCTCGAGGACGAACAGGCAGCAAGGCCGTTCACGACACATGGCAATGATAGTATTGCCAAAAAAGTTTATTTTGTTGAATGTTCATTTATATTCAGTGCGATGAATAATAATATATTAGTGGACATATCGTTGTAATCAAATGAAAGATATAGTGGTTACAAGTTAACGAACCGACTTCTAACTAAAATGGTAGTTATGTGGACATGAAAAGGAACACGGAAGAAAGAGAAGAGTGGATGCGTTGTATGCCATGGGCCTGCCGGTAGGCAGTGCACTAAGAGAGCGAGATAGAGAGAGAGAGAGAGGAAGTGGTTATATTTGTAATTATGACAAAATAAAATAATGAAACTTTTATCCCCCATGTTTTATGAAGTACTGCCCTATTTTATAGTTCGGGCCATGAAATACCACGAATTATACTTACAGTAGGATATTTAGATTTATTAAGACTGATCCGCAGTCGGTAAGATACTCGACCGCGGATCAGTATGTGCGGGGTTCTAATCCTGGGCTCACCCGTCACTGACATTGCTTTCGAGTGAGGAAACTGACGTTGACCTTTAGCTTTACCAGCTTTATTATATTTGCATGAAATCCAACGAGGCATCAGTTGAAGTAATCGATATGCGCTGTGATGGTTGAACGGGACTGTACTATCACCTGATAGAGTTAATCAGAGTTGCTTATCAAATCAAGCAGCAAACTACTTTAGTAATTAATCATTGCATCATTTTAATCGTAGAATAATATTTAATTACTCCTTCGAAATATACGTGTATCATTTCAATCAGTGACGTTTTAATTTAATGAAAATCCAGATGTAATAAAATGGTGTTTTATGATATTTGATTTTAATTTGTTCGCTAGAGCGGCGACAGGTGAATCCTGGCAGGATATAATGATGGATTGCGCTTCACAGGCACTCTGTGACAAGGAATCAGAGGAGGCCAAGGAGCACGGGGCAGAAGCACAGTGTGGAAACACCACCATAGCTCTCGCTTACTTCATTACATTCTACATTATTTGCTCATTTCTAGTGAGAAAGCCGATCTCTACATTAATAATAATAATAATAATAAAAGTTTAACGTCCATTTCATCATACAAGGATGATGTCAGGGACGTCAACATATTGCAGTATTTAGTCATAGAAAATGCGTAGGCTACTTTAGCATTACGTATTGTGTGTTGTTCTCGGGTGTGATTGGACCACTGCAGAATAGGGCAACCGCAAAAAATGAGATGCGTGAACGAAAGAGGTGACTAAGGTAGGAGCTGAGGATGGCAAAAGGTGGACCAACCTCACCATGAAATATTTACCCCAGGATTAAATGGTAATTAATCCATATAACTGAGGAACGCAACTGGAAACCACCTTAGAAGCCATACATTTCCCAAACAATAGGCTACGTAAGTAAGGTATGGATAAGGCATAGACTTTGTGAAGGGATTAACTTGTTGATCTAAGGAGGGCACTTATGGAGCGAGAAAGCAGACTTTGAGTTTGAATATGTACCTTGAACCTGCCACTTGACAGTGCACTGAAGAGAGATAGAGAGAGATAGAGAGAGAGAGAGAGAGCATTACGTAGTAAAGTATTGCTTGTGATATCAACGTCATCAGCTGACACCCCTGACAGCGTCAGGCTTGATAGATTGAAGGAACTTTAAATTTTAAAATGTCAGAATACTGTATCTCACATGGATCCTTTTTCTTTTCTATAATTTTTAAAATAAATTTATAATCAATCAATCAAGAAGAATTTAATGTCCGTTTCCTCTCCATGAGTAAATGCCAGGAATGTCTCAAACAAACTTAGGACCCTCAGATGCCAAAATATATTATATTATATTATATTATATTATATTATGTTATGTTATGTTATGTTATGTTATATTATATTATATTATATTATATTATATTATTATATTATATTATGTTATGTTATGTTATGTTATGTTATACTGTACTGTACTGTACTATACTATACTATACTATACTATGCTATATTATATTATATTATATTACACTATATTATATTATATTATATTATAATCATTAGATAATAGGAATAAATAATTATCAACACAGTTGATCATTTCACTATATTGAGTGTTTACTCTATAGAATGACCAAGCATTCCTTCTCGCAGTAAGCTCTCCAAGCGCTCCTTCCAGCACACTGCTCCACAGATCTGGAATTCTCTTCCTGCTACTTTGCGCACCCCCTCTTCTTCTACTGATGGTTTCATTCTGGATTATCACGGATTGTTTGATTTACTGTAGGATATTTCTGCCGGATACTTAAATCCACATCTAAATGTGAGAAATAGACTTAGGGATTATTCAATAATGTAATTTGTATGTACAGTAGTTCAAAATGTAAAATGTAAGCTCTTGAATGGAGCGGCTCTTGAGCAGCCCTTGAACATCCATTGATCACTAAGCTACCGTTGTTCATTGATTTTCCAGTGTTCGTAGTACTGGTTCACTAGTGTGTGGCATACTGTTGAACTGAAATATTTATACGTATATATATATATATAGATATATATATATATATATATATATATATATATATATATGTATCTATACTTGTTGATGACTTATTGAGGAATTGGCGATATTTTGTATAGTTGCTCTTACAAATGAAATGTAAATTTACAATTCACTAAGACTATTGTCATTATTCCTAAATTTGACAGATATTGAATCTATTTCTTGCCGTAATCATGGATAACTTTGACTACCTAACGCGGGACTGGTCAATCCTTGGTCCACATCATCTAGATGAGTTTGTCCGGCAGTGGTCCGAGTATGATCCCGATGCCACGTAAGCTAATAGCGCGCTTATGAAATCAAATCAATTAATCTGTCTATCAACCAATCAATCAATCAATAAATCAACCAATCAGTCAATCAAATCAATGAATCCTGAACCAATCAATCTTTAAGTAAATCAATCAATCAATTGAAATTATTATCAGTAATTAATCAATCAATCAGTCAATTGAAAATTAAACCATTGCAACTGCAGGAATTTTATAAAAAGCCGTTCTATATAAAAGCTACTGTATATGTATAAATACTCTAGGTATAACAGCATGTAAAAAATATAGCTATACTCTACTGCAGCGCATTCGAATAGACTATGAAGCAAAAGCCACAATGGATAGCAGACATTTTAATCTAGATCTATACAGTCATGGGGCTTTGTCATAATCTTATTCCCTTTCATTCTGTTCTGTCTGTGAATAAAACTGAAACTTGAATTGAATTATTATTATGAGTAAAAATACTTTTCTCTCACATTCATGCCTAGAACTTTTCGTCGCGCTAATGGTATTAACACGAGTATCTGTAAAGTTATGAGGTAATAACACATTTTCTAAGTCGTTTCTTGCAGTATACTATGCAGCAGTGTAATATCGGTCAGGCTTTGCGTTATTTAACTTTTTTTTCAATTTGATTATAAGCATTTAATTTATTTTCCTGCATTCAAATTCCAATAATAAATGTTTATATATATATAATATTGGCATGATTTCAGAGGAAAAATTAAGCATTTAGACGTTATACAGCTTCTTAGAAAAATCTCTCCACCTCTCGGATTCGGCAAATTATGTCCTTACCGAATATCTTGCAAGGTAAGTTGCACGCTAAACCCTAGTTTAACGACAGTTTCCAATCTCTAAGCATCGGGCGAGCGCTAGTTTTCAACGCTGCACCTACTGATCACACAGTAGAATACCTTATCAATATACTACGAGCACAGCCTAATTATCTGTTTTTTAATAAGTCATAGAGAGCACAGTGGCCAGGGAGCAACACGGATCACACGGATTGAGTTAATTTGTTATCTCCTTAGGAAATACGAACTTGACTTTTAGAGTCTTTAAATGAATACGATTAAGTATCGAGGAATTTCTACTCCTGATTCTAATTTGCTTTTCAGAGATTTTGTTCAGTATGAGGAAAATGCAGAGTTTGTATAAGCAGCATATATGATAATATCCAAGCTATAAGATCTGAGGAGAAGTCCTTTATATTCTCTTAGTTCTTGCCTCTAGGGTCTGTAACAATTAGCACCGATTCGTACATGCTAGGCTATACTTCGAAATTCAAAGTATACGATGTATTGAATTATATTTACCCATCAATAAGCTGTTTAGTCTCTTTGTTTAATTAATGTACATAATGAACTGTTTGGATTTAATGAAGCCTCCTGTCTATTAAGGACTGGTATTTTGGTGTTTGATTCTTACCGTTTACTGGACCGCTACTTTCTAATCATCAGCTTCCTCTAGGTTCAATAATACTCGATTCTGTCGTGAATGACATTAGGGCCCTAACTTGTTGTTGTTATTGTCGCTGTTGTACGAAATTCCGTCATGGTGAAAAGTAACATCCATACTCTGTTGCTTTGTATTTGGCAGCGTCTGGTCACGATGAACATGCCTTTGAACAGCGTCGATCACACTGTTATGTTCAACGCAACGCTGTTTGCATTGGTCAGGACCTCCCTAAAGATCAAAGTTGACGGTATAAATATTAAGAGTCTATGCAAAAATATTGAATTAAAAATATAAAAGATTAGCCAACGCGATATTAATTAATACCTTTTTTCTCAATTATTTCATAAGTCCTACGAATATTTCATAATTTAGGCTAATTAATATTTTCAGTCATTCCAATTAATTTTATCTATCATTAAATTTTATTGAATATATCTAAATCCCAATACTGATTTATTTATTTGCTCGTTTAAATAAATGTCAACTAACAGAAATGTAATTAACGTGATGTTAGTTGAATTAAGTCTCACATTTTTTACTGGATTAGGATTAAAACAGTTATTACTACGTTCTCCAGAAATTAACAGGTATTAGAAGATATTGGCAGATAGGCCTAGTAGCATACAATTTCAGTATAAGGTCCCTGGATAAAAACCGACGTTAGTTGCTTGTCTCAAAAGAAAGTCAGTTAAGGATCGAACACTGAATTTGAAAACTGCACCTACTGATTTTCAGTCAGACAACTAAAGAATGCGCTAACGGATGAACTCGGATTCTATATCCATTAGCATTATATTTCACAACTGTTTAAGTTGCATTAGGCAGATATGAATTACTTTAATTAATTAATTAATCAGGTAACATTGATGAGCCCAACGAAGAGTTACGAACTGTGATTTTAAGTAATTTAATTAATTAATTAATTAATCAGGTAACATTGATGAGCGCAAAGAAGAGCTGAGAGTGTGAGTTGAACTAATTAATTTATTTATTTATTTATTAATCAGGTAACATTGATGAGCGCAACGAAGAGCTGAGAGCTGTGATTAAGAAGATCTGGAAGAGAACTCCGATGAAGCTCTTGGATCAAGTCGTACCTCCAGCAGGTGAGCTTCTAAACCCCGTGTGATTACTGCAGACATGTGCAGGAAAGTGCAGAGTACCTGAAAGTGCTGTGCTTAACGTCAACGTTCAGAAGTACACTCGAACTTCTGTCACAGTGACTAGTTTAAAAATACAGATTTCATCCTTAAGAATGTTGCAGCTTAGTAGTAGTGTAGTGATGTGTGCTGTTGGGGACGTCCCTGACATCATCCTTGGATGAGGAAGCGGACTTTAAACCTTTATTATTATTATATCCACGGAGTAGAAGTACATTTTAAATGACCTGGCAGATTTGAGCTGGATATAGGTGGCCTCCCACTGGTTAGTCTATAATTGGTTGAGCGATAATAAAATGAGAGCGCTAATAAAGGGAGATATTAACTTGATGTTAAGATCTGTCTTGATTGGTATTCTTTTCATATATACACCTTACAAGTTCAAAGAATAGTAACATATTCTGTAGCCACTTTTTGTTAATTACTTTTTGAGCCATCGCTTTACAAATTCCTTTAAGAAAATCTTTTTATCTGCAGAACATTCTTTATAATAGTTTTACTTTTGCATCATATTTCTCCTCTCAATTGTCGTCATGAATGAAAGTTTGGCTGCTGTTATGGTACTATCTTAACTTGAATATTTTAGGAGACGACGAGATTACTGTAGGCAAGTTCTACGCCACTTTCCTCATTCAGGATTACTTCAGACGATTCAAGAAGCGCAAGGAGATGATGCAGAAGAGGAAACAGCTGGGACATGCTCACGCCAATGTTCTACAGGTAGGAAATGTTGATGCTAAAGTTATACAGATACAAAATGTTGACGTTAAAGTTCTAGAGGTAGGAAATGTTGATGTTAAAGTTCTATAGGTAGGAAATATTGATGTTAAAGTTCTAAAGGTAGAAAATGTTGACGCGTTAACGATCTACAGGCATGAGATGTTGATGTTAACGATCTACATATAACGCTGTACATGAGATTTGGCTTTAACAATCGTGATATAATGTAAGTGATATTAATAGTAACATCCGAAATAGAACTTACGAGTTATTTACACACACGGAGACTATAGTAGCATATCTAGACTAGTGTTTTTATTTTAATGTTTTTGTTTCTATGTTTATATTTATAGACTGGTATTACTAGTCTTGCCTGAACCAGTATAATATAATTAAATTAAATTAAAAAATCAAATCTATTAACTCTTTTACATAGGCTGGACTCCGGGCTGTCCATGATTTAGGTCCTGAGATTCGTCGAGCTATTTCCGGTAATCTGGAGGAAGAAGATCTGACCGGACCTGAGGGCGATGAACCCATGCACAGAGTATGCCGTCTCTCTCTCTCTCTCTCTCTCTCTTTCTCTCTGTCTATCTCTCTCTCTGTTTACCCCCTCTCTCTCTCTCTCTCTCTCTAACTCTCTCTCTCTCTCTCTCTTTACCCCCCCCCCTCTCTCTCTCTTTACCCCCCCCCCTCTCTCTCTCTTTACCTCTCTCTCTCTCTATAACTCTCTCTCTCTCTCTCTCTCTCTCTCTCTCTCTCTCTATATATATATATATATATATATATATATATATATATATATATATATATATATATATATATCTGTCGCTCTCTCTCTCTTTCTCTTTTACGTTTTCAAATATTTAATATAATCAATAACATTATTTATTTTCACTCACTCTCTGTCCGTTCTCTCTTCGAAACATGAAATTTGGCATAAACAATTCTTTACTGCTATGGGAATACTTTACCGCTAACCCGCAGCACTCAGCAGACCAGCACCTCAGTGACATCACATTGTGATTGTGACGTCATTGATTTATGTTTATTTACGTTATTCTATCTAGCGAAACCACACGCTGTTCGGGACTGCCATGTCAGTGTTGCCCCACAACAACAAGGACGTTAAGTCTCCGCCAGGTCTCGTAACTCCGGCTACAGCCGGTCCAACACCTGGCGTAGGTCCTCTACCGGGTAATTCCGTCGACGGAAATGGCAGAGCGTCTGTTAGGAACACGGAGAATGGAAAAAATGCAAATTCAGTGCCATACAAAAGTCCGCTGAATGGGTAGGAAGTTCAATATCACATTGTCTAATTTAAAATTATTGTGCTTAACTTTTATTGCAGACTAAAATACCGTTTTTCCATACGTTTTTGCATTTAACACTACACATTCACTCTAATGAATTCCGTTGATTGGTATTACATAATATATTATTGTTGCTGTTCGTATTGCTTAAATTGTAATTTAAGTTAAATTGTATTTTAATTGTACAGTTTACCCCTATCATATTGAAATATAAATTTTGATAGTTAGACTAAGTAGAGTTTATTTGCCTTTTTGTGTGGAATAACTTTTATCTTATTTGCTGTAAAAGAGGCGTTGTAGGAAACCGACTTGGATGTCGTGATATTTGGCTTGTGTAGTTTGATAATATGTAGGCCTAGTTGTAGATTGAAATATGTTAATACATGTTATGCTGTAAATATGTTAGTTATGTTATGCTATGTTGGTTGTGTAAGTAAGCTTTTATTTTTATTTTGTGTGGGTCTTAAATAAGCAATTGTGCTTTCTGACCCAGTGTTTATTTTGTTATTTTGCTGTTATTTTTATCAACATGAAAACATCATAACCATCATCGTTGTCGTCATTATCACCATTATTATCATGGTTTTGACCATTGTTAGTAGTAATTGTGAGTATGTTGACACTTGCAGTACCGTATCACCGATTGGAGCCAAGCCAAATCCGTTCACAGACATCGTGGACCTGCCGCCTAACTACGACCGCTTTCCCAATCTTCTCGCCCCGCCCACGGAGATAGGGATTGTCCAGATCCCACCGCTGCGCATAGGACCGGATGGGATGGCGCAAAGGAGTCCCAACGTGGAGGAGATTGGAAAAAATAAACCTCAGAAAGCTTGGAATGGACCGGTGGCCAACAGAAAGTATGTGAGATTGAACAATAGCACTACTTGTTCAATTACTGCTAAAATAAAATAAAACTCGTAATGTTTAAATGAACACTTATATGAGATCGGTTACTTAAAATTAAAATAACTCGTCATGTACAAAAACAACAATTAATTTAATTTAAATAAACATTTTGTTTCATGTAAATAAATGGATGATCACTTATTTTATCATTTATTTTGTGCCTTATTTGATTTATATAAGGTGACAAAGCACTAAGATTCAAACCAACGCCAGAGAGGGCATCCGGTTGATGAGCGCCTAGGCCCCAGAAACTGCTGCAACATTTTCTAAAATGAAAGGCAAAGTTTAATCCGATCCTAGTTAAACAAGGATTCAAAGTTGATAGTGACGGTTTGAATAATAATAATAATAATAATAATAATATTAATAATAATAACTGCCGAAGGAGTTGACTTTATTAATGGCATAGGCAGACTTATTGCAGAGCAAACCGGCGATAAGCGAGAGACATCTTTTCTTTGGCAAAGGCTTTCCATGACTTTGCAAAGATTTAATGCAGTCTTCTTCAACAATTCTTTTAAGCCGATTGATGATCTCGAGTAGCCGGGCGGCGATTCAGCACGTATTGCTTGAATCGTTTTTATCAAACCCCAGGCTCTTTACATCGGGGTAAAATTTAAAAAAAAGAAAAAAAATAATAATAACAATAATAATAAGCGATTCAATGCGAGCGATTCAATGATTCAAAGCGAGCGATTCAATGCAGTCTGCTTCAGTGGCACTTTGGCTAAAGCGGCTTCCCAGAGTGCAGAGGAATTATTTTAATCGCTTTTTTAAAACTTTTAAGTAAAGTCTCTTTTATCTTATTTTTTAGCCCAGGGACCTTTACAGCCCAGGGCATTTTAAAAAAATGATAATAATAATAATAATAATAATAAGGTTAACGTCTGTTTTATGATACAAGGATGTGTACTGTGTGTATCATACGTTTCCTCATACAAGTATTTCCTCATATCAAGGACGTGAACTGTGTAAGCACTAATTAACGCTTCGCTTTGCAAATGCGGAATTTTGATAATTTTATGTCTTGAACGCCCAGCATGCCTCCTGACGAGAGCGACTACGACGATCAGATGTTTGGTGAAATGCCCGCCCCTCAGCTCCGCCCACAGAAAACCCCGCCCCTCAGATTCGGGGCCAAGAACATTCTGGGTTTCTTTAGAAAATCCTCTAGTTCCGGAAGTTCAAAGAATGGTGAAACGAGTCCCGTTAGGACTCCTCCACCTGGAGTGTCCTTCCACGAGCTTGTCAAAGGTCACGGCCAGGACGCCATGGACGAGGAAGTCCTAAGGAGACCCATGGACTACGAGTCCCAGACTACACCTGATCCCAACTCCAGTGCTACCACCTACAACACTCCATGTTAGTATAGATTGAGTGATAATGCAACTATTTCTACATTTATTTCATAATACTGTTTTGTGCCGAGGCTTGCAGAATACTGACATTTTCACTGCGTAGTTATTTTAATTGGGTGTAAGAATTAATGACATGTGTCTAATACGCTTTTAGATACTTTATTTAATACGTCGTATTTTCTTTGTAGCGTACCAGTTTGATTATATTATCAAGTGTTGATAAAAATTCTTAACACTTTCGTCGTAAAGAAATAGATTCCTGTAGAACGCATTAGTTAATTTAATAGCTTTTAATTTATCCCCGCAGCGCGAGATTTGACGATTTATAATGTTTTATTCATCAGATGGTTAGGCCTGGGTTCAAATCCCAGGCCAGCCAGAAACAAATAAACTCCAAGATGATGCAGGGTTAAACTTAAAACCTCTCTAACTGCCTAATAAAAATGAAGAAATGGGAAATAGCGACAACTACAAATCCTGCAACTAAGAAATAACTAGAACTAAAATAGTAGAAAATCGGTAAGGGAATAAAAATAAAAATACAACAACCAAAATAGTGAAAAACTTGAGATATTTAATTACATAATTGAGGTCGATTAAATAAAAATGTAAATAACTAGAACATGCACTAAAACAACAATTAGATTGCTATGTGTCGTTACTCGTCAATGACAAGCAAGCAAAGCTTTGTAACGTACATGTATGTATACCATGTGTATATCCAGCGAATAAAAGTCAACTCTGGGACAAAATTGTGTCAGAGTTGTACGGAAGGGTTATTATTAAATGCCCTTTGTATGGAATTATTGAATATTAGGTTTTTTTACAAATATTTTGCAAAATATTAGTCTATCTGATGCGATTCATTGCTTCATTTATAACAGCGTTGAAACTAACTGTTGATCTGCGTGATTAATATTTTACATACAGTTGCAGAATTAACCCAGAGGCATGTATTTTGTATAATAGTTGGCTTAGAGATTATTACTTGGATGTTTCTTTCGCAATGAATGTTATAATATTTTGGGCTTGACTGTAGCGATTGTGGCTTTAATGGTTGGCTTATTAAACCTCTACATCAGTGTTCACTCGTGTTTAGATAAGCTTTGTAGGGCGAAAGAATATTAAATCAACCTCGCTTTACGGCATATTTATGTCCTTTTCTGTCGTCAATGTTGTCGTGCTCAATGTTGTCGTGGACAAAAATAGCACCCTAATTGTTTTGTGGCATTCTATTGTTTTCTTTATCGATCCTAAGTTTCTAGATTAATTCTGAGTGTAGTATGTTATTTTACCGCACAGTAGTCCTATGTTTAAAGTCAATCTCCTTATCAGCCTAACATTAGGGGCCTATATGTTATGTTTGGTTTCACGCTGTTTGATATTTGATCTAATGATTGTTGCATAGATTGATAGATCGCTTAAATGATGAGTTCTTTGATTTGATAAAATTTGATTTTTTTAAATTTTATAATCGGTTTCTATCGTACAAACTTGGTAATAAGTGGACGAACATTGCTACTTTTTATAATAAATAATAACACGCACTATCGTGAAATGAGCAACCATGTTGATATCCATTGCTTTTAATTCAACATATTTAACCATTGATGTTAATCAATAATTTAAGTTACCAGTCTGTGAATGTTCGAGATTTTACTCTCAGATCAGCGCGGTCGGGAATCGAATCCAAGCGAATTCAATTCATGTCAATATCTGTTATTTAAAACATTATAACGTTACCTGACTCCTCTAACCAGTAACCAATGCACTATTGAGACATTCACAAAGAGCAATTGTATAAAATATCAAGAAACTGTGAAACTATAATTGACATACGAGTTAGCTCTGGCTAACGGACTGCATAGTTATCCATCTCGCCTTCTCATTAAGGTTAGCCGGTGACTTTTTGGCAAGTTGTTTGACAGCGGATCAGTAGATGCAGGGTTGAAATCCATTGCTCTCCTCATCAATGAAATGCTGCGGAGCAGGAAACTGACGTTAAACTTGGCTTTAACTTTTGGTCTAAGCTAAATAGCTAGTGTGTTCGGTATATGTAGAAATTATTGTTGTTGTATGTTTTATGTTGCGCGTGAAGCGTCCTTGACATCGTCGTTGGCTGAGGAATCGGGCGTTAAATGTTCCTTGTATTTTATTGGATATCGCTTGTTTAGTTATAATAATTATTTTTTAAGTTTAACGTAGACTTTGCATAACCTAGTAAGATTTATATTCAACAACGGAATTTTTATACCGGCATGATTTTTTATATTCAATTTGAAATAATATAGATGTACCATGGTCAACTACTGCACCTTTTTAGTGCCTGAATGATAAAAAACTGTGAGAGATTAAGGTATTCCATTTAAATGTCTGCCAAATAACAGCATCTTTACACGGAAATATTATTACAATTTATAAAGAATGAAAGATAAAAATATGTAGCTAACTAAAATTGGATGAAATTCACAAATGTTAGAAAAGTCTAAACATACATGTATAGAAATCTCCTATCAATGTTTGATGTTGACTGTATCGTCACAGCTCGGCCACTGATGCTCTCTCCCGAGAAGAGGAGGAAGCTGGGAATGGGACCTCCACTTAGGAATGGCGGGATGGTATACGGCGAGGATTGGAATGGGATGCCTCAAAGATCAGCCTATCTAGATGTCCAACAACCTGATCGGAGTTATATGAAGGGCAGTGCTGAGAACCTCATGGAAAAGGTATTTAGATTATAATATTATGATGGCAGAGTTTAGAGCATTTTTGTCGTTTATCTTTTATAAGCAATATTTAGAATAATATTATGGCAGTTTTTAGGGGTAGGCCTCTATTTGTGTTCCTGAGCTTATGGTAATCTTCTTTTATCCTTTCTTAAGCGCTTAAACTAGCTTAAAATCTGTAGTCCTATATTATGTACCCAATCTTGACAACCATTTTATATTGCAACTGTTAGCTAACGCAGCCATACTTTTAAACATGAGCGGTTACGTACATGTATTTCTTACAACGTACCAATTTATTTATGCCAAATAACAATAAGAGTACATTTTAATGTAAGTTTCATGTCACAGAAACTACAATATGAGAGACGGAGTGCTTTCATGGATCTGTCTATATTATATGGTATTTTTATATTCGAGTTGTTTTTTAGTTCCAGTTGTTTGTGGGCCAACCCTTGTGTAATTCAGTCTTTTTGATTAATCATTCAAAAGGACTGAATTTTCATAATTGTATTTGGCAAGAAACTAACATAATTAGTAATAATTTAAAAAATGCATAATTTCCTCTCAATTCTACTGTGCGTTCAATGCTAATCTGCTTATTGCATATTGAATAATATGAGTGTAGTCTCGAAGCAGGGGTAGGTATTATTTAATTCTTATCTCACTGTCTATCAGGCGAGCTTGTGTGTTATATGCATGTATCATCATCATCAGCATCATCATACTCTTCCTGTGCATCCCAGTTTAATTAGGATACGAATAGACCTTCTCCAATCCTCTCTGCTCCACACCATATCAACAGTCAATCCCTTGAGACTTTTCAATTCGTTTAAATTTTTTGTAGCAATTTCTGTATATACATATATACATGTATACATGGTTTATATATCCCCGTGTTGTCCTCGGGTGTTGTTGGGCCACAGCAGAATAGGGCAACCGCAAACAATCTGCTGCGTGTACCTAAGAGGCGACTAAAGCAGGAGCTGAGGATGGTAAGAGTGGACCCACCTCACCGTGATATATTTTCTCCAAGGTTAAGTGGTAATTAATCCATCTAACTGAAGAAAGCAACGTGAAACCATCTCAGAAGCTATACTTTTCCCAAGCTATAGGCTACGTAAGGTATGGATAAGGCATAGACTATGTGAAGGGATTAATTTGTTGATCAAAAGAGTGCTCTGATGGAGCGAGAAAACAGACTTTGAGTATGAATATGTATCTTGAACCTGCCACTTGGCAGTCCACTAAAGATGGTCTATATATATGATCTTCGAGACTGCTTTACACGTCTCGTTGTATGGTACTAAGAAACAAGCGCTCATTGTTATCTGCAGGTCATCAGCGCCGAAGGTCTGGGTAAGTACGTAGATGCTCGCTACCTCCAGAACGAACTCTCTGAGGCCACCGGCATGTCCACTGACGAGATGGACGTGGCTGCCCATCAGCTTCTCACCACCAACCACGTGGCTGCACCTAACACCTCCACCACCCAGCGGTACAGGTCCGGTATACCGCCCAACAAGAACGCCATACAAGATCGATACTCGCACTACGATGGTTAGGCGAAGGCTCTTTCAACACTGAACAGAATTACAGTTTTTTGAATGCAGAAAACCGCGTGTGGTTTTTCTGCCTTGCTGCTCTTCCGAAGGTGTTCAACTTCTGAATCTCACGGATGTATTTTTTGAAATCATCGAAATTGTACAGCGGAAGTTGGTTAGCGAGAAATTGGTAAGCGAAGATGGAAGCAGAAAGAATTTGGATGTACAGATTTATTTGAATATTTCGTGTGTTATCGCTAGTGAGACATATCAGTCTTTTATCCCTCCGATCTTCTACTGGTATAGTAATTCGTAGTTTATAGTTCACAGTTGTACAGTGTATCCGTGGTGTGCACATCAAATATTCCTGCAGTCTTGCGTTGTTGTGCGAAATGTAAAATCTAACTCACCGCTTATAATTTGGATTGATTCATTTTATTGTGTGATAAACGTACAATATTGCTGAACGAAAGAGAAATGATATTTGTGTTAACGATCTGCAGTGACCTAATAATATTTGACTTTATATTTAATTGCTTATTTTGCCTGCAATGAAGCTTTACTATTTTAGGAAATTTAAGTTAATGCTATGTTACTTGTACCCTATGGTAGGCCTATAGTACATAATTATAAATCTCTCTCCATGGTTCTACCAAGTGGCAGGTCCAAGGCACATATTCGTGCTCATATGTTTACATAACAAGTTTTGTTTACATGACTAATCCTGCTTATATGACTAGTTCTATTTACATGCTTATTGGCAAGCAACTAGTAATTGACTAGTCATAACTAGTTCTACAATAATAATAACACACATTATAGTGAAATGATCAACTATGTTGATATCTATCACTTTTAATACCACATGTTATATCCGCTAGGCAATTTAGTCCATTTTCCGTGTAGCCAGTCCAGTGAATGTCCGAATGCAGTTAACTTATCCTCATTACCTCTTTCTACCAGCGTACAAAGAGTTCACATTAATGATGATTGAATGCTATTATGACATTTTAATAATATAAAATAGGTTAATCTTAAGCTAGTCTAGTGTACGTTAAATTAGTTTTATTCTGGTCTCTTGTAGAGAGCATCTCTCTATGATATCCAATTTAAAGTACACATTTACGTGAATAGACTTCTGCTCATATAACTGGCACTGTATATGACCCTTAAGCGAATATGTTGTCTATTTTCAATTCAACAACTGATAATATGATGACGTCCCTGACATCATCCCTGGATGAGGAAACGGGCGTTAAACCTTTATTATTATTATTATTATTATTATTATTGTATCGGAATGTATTTGTTTATGTCTTCTGTAGTGTTTCTGTCTCACTTAGTTGGATAGTCCCCTTCCGAATATGTCTATGCAAGTTTTTGTTTGTTGAAATGTGTGAACACGGTTTATACTTTTTGCTCGTAAAGTTAATTGTGCCTCGGCTGTTTGCTTCTGTTCATATTATACGTAGGCGCCATTGTTGTTTGATTGCGCTGTATTAGAAACAAAGCTGCGTTCTATAAGTTGATTTTCTATTGATTGAGTTGTTGATTGATTAATAATAAATCGATCTGTAGAGAAAATCTTTGGTTAAATGATTAGGTAAGGTAATATGTAACTTTTGTAAAACTCTTTCTATCTATGCACTGATATTATCTGATCTTAGAAGCCAATGACTGTACGAGCGCTGGATTTGAACAAGAAGAAACAAAAATCGTCGTTCGGATTAGTCAGGGGTTAAATTTGAATTACCAAATTCAGGAAATCTAACTATAGAACTCTATTTCATTACGGGTCGTAAAAGGAAGCATAGTAATATCCTACTGTACATTTCAATTTACAGTAATTAAATTAATTTAAATTCACAGTAGGATCTTCCTTAAACGGGAAGATCCTACTAGAAATTGAAACGCTATGTAGGCCCACATACGGTATATCAAAGGGAATGTTAGATGATTTAAGGATCCACGCGTATGCGGACATGAAGAGGAAAACGGAAGATAGAGATGAGTGGAGGCGTTATATATCATGGACCTGCCAGTAGGCAGTGCACTGAGAGAGAAAGAGAGAGAGAGAAAGAGAGAGAGTAGGCCCATGAATCCTTTCCGGCACAACAGCGCCACTGTCGCCTTGAGAGACACAATTAAATTCAATAATTAGAAGAAAGACAGGAAGATAAATAAAACTAGTAAATTACATCATGATCTTCTTCAGTGCACTGCCAAGTGGCAGGTTTAAGGTACATATTCATACTCAAAGTCTGTTTTTCTCGCTCCATAAGAGCACTCCTTAGATCAGCAAGTTAATCCATTCACAAAGTCTAAAGTCTATGCCTTATCCATACCTTATTTAGCCTATAGCTTGGGGAAAGCATGACTCCTGAGGTGGTTTCCCGTTGCCTTCCTCAGTAGATAAATTAATTACCATTTAATACTGGGGAAAATATTTCATGGTGATCGAGGTGGGTCCCCTGTAGCCATTCTCAGCTCCTGTCTTAGTCGCCTCTTACATGCACGCAGCAGATTGTTTGCGGCTGCCCTATTCTACAGTGGTCCAACCGAGCTCGAGCACAAAACGGGGATATCAATGATACATCATGATATTAATGATGTAAGTAAATGTAATTATAAGAATTGCAATAAATGATGGCTTTGGATGATGATGATTAACGACAGGATGATGATGATTAACGACAGGATGACAATGATGATTAGCGATAGGATATGATCCGTTAATGGCATATGTTCCATTAGACAGCATTTAATTAAGTTAATAAAATAGCTAATTGTTCAAATACTGATCTGGGTTTGATTAAAACAACTCTGGCTAACAAAAAAAGATAAAGTAGTAAAATTATATGAAATATTGGTTAGGCCCATAAGCTGGGGTCGGGAGTATTATGTCCAAGCTTGGTATAGGCCTACGTATCCTAACCTAAAATAGATATTGATAAACTAGAGAAGGTGCAAGAGCGATAAGTCTGATTAACTAGTGCAAGAATGAAAGTTCTTAGAAGCCTCTAAAATATACAGGATTAATTAATACTATACGTATCTCTAAATGAGAGAAAAGTTAGAGGAGATTTTATAGATATATTTAAGATTCCAAGGGGATTAATAGAAGTTAGTTAACACTTGGTTCCATTTAACAACTACCTTGTAGAACTACAGAAGTAAAAATATTTTTAGTTAGAGAATTAATAATTAATATTTGGAATGGGCCTCCTGGAAAAGTTGTCGAGGAAGAAACTGTAAATCGCTTTCACAAATTTCTATGATAAACATAATTAAGTAGTTCCCTAATACTGATCTACGCGTAAAAACTAATCTATAAAAATTAATTTGGCAGTTTAGGGTGTACAGACATGCAGCATTAGGTCCCAGTAGAAGTATAAATTTAGGTATTTCATATTAATGGTTAGTTAGCAAAAATGATACATTTTGCTTTCGGACTTGATCAGTACTGTTATACTATATTAAAATCAAGTAGATCTCTTTGATTTGCCATTAAATAGCACTCTAACAGAGAGAGAGAGAGAGAGGAGAGAGAGAGAGAGAAAGGGAGCTTAGCATGTATAATAAAGAGAGATAGGGAGAAGAATACAGAGAGAGAGAGAGAGAGAGAGAGAGAGAGAGAGATGTAAAACAACTGTCCCAGAGAAAATTAAGAATCTTGATTTTATGACTGATGGCAACTTCGCAATGTGAAACTTGCCACTTAAATTAAATCCCGATCTATTTTAATACTCTTGGTAACTTCTAGTTTTGAGTACCTTGTAATTTGCTCTCGCTCTAACAAATTGCTATGTAGACACGTACCAAGGCTAGCGTTTGGAGTAAGATCATTACGGATATAGGTTTTATATTTAATTCTTTAATTTTTGATTTTCTTGCCAAATCAGTTTGATATATATGGTTAGTTAAAATATGTCGCGATATAATGGTTAATATTTTTTATTTTATTTCTTTATTTACGTTAATTCTGTCTAGGACAGGTAGATGACATTTGTGGATACAATGAAAATAGTACGCACGGAACAAGCCGTAAAATATGAAAGAAAAATTAATTTCTTTAATGAATTCGATATTTGTGTATATAGTTTAATATAGTCTGTTTTCTTAAGGACGTTGTATGCTTTTAAAAATTGTTTTTCGTTAAATAGTTTCTACAAAATAGTCTAGTGATATGCTAGTGATAGAGAACTCTGACATTATCTGTGAATATGAGCTGTCATTGTCTACTTTTGTTGACCTAATTGTTAATATTATTGTATTATAATGTAAAATTCTAATTATTTAAAATAAAACTCGAATTTATATTAACAGCTTTCACTCTCAAGCTTATTACGATGGCAATTATAGGTTATTTATAAAATTTCGTAAATATTAGCTGGAATTAGTCTTATTGGCGGTAGATAGAGTTGTTGGATTGTACCTAAGTAAAATAGTTTATTAGTAAATAACAATTATTAAGCAGTTTAATAGTAAATACTTTTAAAGTGTGAAGTTATGCATTTTCATGTCATTATAATCCACCTCTTACGCAGTATAATTGTGCATAAATTTTTAATGCTATGTAACCTGTTGTGGAGCATTAAATGTCACTGAATATATGCCATTTGAGAAATTTTTCTTGACTGATGAAATGTCTAAGCTTGACATGGAACAGGACATCATTTAAGAGAGTCATTTAAACTAATTATATTTTTGATGTTCGTCTTAATAGATTAATTACTTAATGTAATTGATTAATTGCTTAATTTGTTAATTAATTACTTATTTGATTAATTAATTACATACTTGATTATGTAATCAATAAAGTGACATTCATCAATGATGCCCTTAATTGTTGATTAAAATTAATGTGTCTTTGCAGATCTTGTCAAAATTGTTAAGACGCTGATGAATTTTAAACTCCGAATATCACATAATTTCTAGTTAAGAACTTGAACTGTTGCAACTAGTACTCAGTACATTTAATTATGGAGAACCAGCAAAATTTTGGATACATGTTGCAAGAATCTTCAGATAATATAAAAGATCATGTATCTGAAATATTGAAATCTACTCTGAAATTATGGATTAAATTTAGTGCAGAATTGAAAATATGCGGAACTGTTTGTGTTGCAGTAGACAACAGCAAGGCCTTCTTTATTCACTTCAATGACTTAGTCAGCAATGATTCTACGTCAGAAGGGATTGAAAAGCAACCCCTGGGCAGCGATCATAGTAGTTCAAAGTCAAAGAAACTATTGAACAACGGACAGGCGTTGCCGTTGAATAATAAACCTTCACAGCGTTCTAATGATAAATTGAAAGGCATAGAGCAACTGTCTTTAATGGCGAAAGGGATTCAGGGTCAGCAAAATAAGACAACTACTAATCAAACAGAAAGTTCTCAAACGTCATCCAATAAGAATACTGCTGAAGGAATACCAACTGTACATGAGGCTATTCGTAATAAAAACTATCAACGCCAGATTCTAAAAGCGCTATTGAATGCCAACAAATATTCGAAGGTTTCTGCTGGTGAAAAGTCTGCAAGTTTGAAAGCGGTGGCCAGTTCAGTATTATCTGTTCATCAAACTATGTCCTCTAATTCTAACACTGGTGCTGCTGCAGTAGATGGTGTTCCAATCGCTAATCAGTTTGACGGTAGCTGTATTAATCTGGACTCTGATAATGAAGATGATATTGCTGAAAGTATCGTTGTCGATATCACCAATGATTCAGAATCAAATTTTAAACCTTTGAAACCGATATTTAATACTCCAGAATCGGGTCAGACTCATTCAGTTGCAGCTAATACTAAGACTCTTAATAGTTACGAAAGTTTAAACTTTGAACCTCAGGATAGGAATTTAAATGATATATCCAGGACCTCTAAAGTGTCTAATTCAAAGGATGCTAGTCATAATATTGTGTCTTTTACTGGTAACCCGCTGACGAATGATTCGAGCGAGGAAGCAGCATCAAATTCGCAATCTGAAAACCTCTCAATCGTCGACAATACTTCGAATGAGCTAAATTGTATAAAAGAAGAAATGAGTGAATTGGAACCTGACTATAATTTAGAGGTGCTGAGTGATCTGGAACTAACGGCTATTAGAATTGAGCCAGAGAAAGAGGAATACAACACAACTCTGACTAATGTCTGTCAGTCGTCAAATGGTTTTTCCAGGAGTGGTACAGTTGGTGACTGTATCAATCGTTCTATTGTAGACTCTCTGACATCTGCAAAAATTGTTAAGAATTCTTCAGAACAGCTAGTGTCTTACGATAAAGATTTAGTTAATAGGAATTTGTTGAAGAAAACTTCTTTAAGACAGTTACTTGAAAATAAGCAAGATTTTAATGCAAAAATTCCTACTGCAGTTGTTTCTAAAAATCAGTCACCTTATGTAACGCGTGATGTAGGTAAAATTTTCTCTGACTCATCATTCAGCAGAATGTCTGTGCTGGAATGTCTTCTAAAGAGTGACTCCATACCACGATCTACCACCAACCTTGACGACTCCTATGGTATTGGTGTACCGAGCAGTTCTACGCAGTCTTCTTCATTAGAAGGAGGAATCTGTAATTTTCAAAGTAAGATAAATGCAATGGCTCAAAGACTTACATATTCTCCAGATGAAAATAAGCATCTCAAGAATCTGTTAAGTTCTATGGCACCTTCTGATACTGAACAGGCTTCGTCGCAGTCAGCATCGGCTAAACGAAAGTACAGTTCAGAAGATAATCTAGATGAAGAATCAGACGAGGAAAAAGATGAAGAGAAACTTGATCCATCGTGGACTCCATCAGTTCGAGCAAGAAGTAGAACTAGAAAGGGAATGAAGTATGTCAAAGGTTTAGGGCCGTATGTTTCTGATAATGATGGAGATGATGTTATGGAGTCTCATTTGAATTGGATGGAGTGTGTTTCTCAAAATGCTGCTGCTAGCGACTCTTATCTAGCTGCTTGCAAACAAAGTAACGAATATATTCTGATGCCGCCGTCCGATGAAAGAACTTTAAATTTGCTTCCTCGGAAAGCGTCAGCCCACAGTTTGGCTTGTAGTGAGACAACTGAATCAAGATTTGGGTCTACTCAGCTGTTCAACGCTTTGACGGATAGAGCGTCAACTACTTACTCTGCTGCTGCTTCTGTAGCTGGGCAGTTTCCTCTCCGAATGCAGGATTCAACTGAGCTTAATCCAATCATGATAGACTGTAGCGATGCCATCAAGATTGATGAAAATGTCACTGTGAACAGTGCCAAAAGTTCTTCAAATTCTTCCATCGATCAGTTTGAAAATAGTCGCCTTCTAAGAAGATTACTTGAAAACTAATAATCATTATTTTACTAGTTACATAATTTAAAAAAACCCAAATGCTAACGTCGGTTGCCTCACTCGAAAGCTATGTCAGTGACGGGCGATCGTAGGATTTGAACTCCGCACATACTAATCTGCGGTCGAATATCTTACTGACGTCGAATATCTTACTGACATCGCGACTGGCTGCAGCCAAGCTGGAGTGCTGAACTGTGTATGCCTGTTGTTCTTGAATATTAAACATAGTTACGTAGTTATTGTATACTCAGCTACTGATTGTTTTTCATTCAGGTAACAGTCTACTTCAGAAATTGATTGTGGGTGTGTAGTAATTGTATACTTACTTTCACTTATATACAATCTAGGTTTCTTAGTATATAAAGTGTGTATGATGAAAAGTAGGTCATTAGAAAGTCTGAACTCGTAGCATATTCTTTAGTTATCCAACTGGGGATCAGTTGGTGCAAGATTCAAATTCACTGCTCACCTCGTCACTGATATGCTTTTGAGACAAGAAAGCATATCCTGAAGTTGGCTTTAGCTTTATGCGTATTTAGATATATTCGTATAATTGCATGAGTATTGACTTATAGGGATAAAATTATAACTAATTCTTTTTTACGATTCTATTACCGACTGTACATGATCAGCTGGCTAGTGTCTGACGACTCTTTGGTCTATGCCAGAGCAAACAATTATACAATGTATACTGATTATGCAATGAAATATTGTAGTTTATTAAATATTTTATGTAAAATTGTACTTTAGGTCTAATGAATTAAAGAAATTATGTATTAAGTAAACAGTATGCATTTATGCAACATTGAAACCCTGCTCTGTCTGTTAAATTGTTGTATTTTTTATTGTAAAATGGATGGTCTAATTTAACGTCTGTTTCGCGGTCAAAGGTGTCATCAATGACGGTTATATCCTGGAATTTGAGCTTTTCCTGAGATTTGAACTTATCCCAGGATTTGAACATATGAACTGCAGGAGTCACTTATCTTAATATTGAGCATTTGTAAGTGAAAACTTCTTCTCCACCTTGATTAAACCAGACGATAATGCTTTAGACCTTCTCCACTCTCGGGGTCATAATAAATACATCATGATTAATCCTCGCCTTCAGTAGACTGAATTTTCAAAATTTTAATTATTAAATATTTCCACTAGTAGCCCCTTATTGAATGTGTGAATGCTGTCATAACAGGTGAGATAAAGAAGCTGTTGAAATTTGTAGTGTGTAAATATTTAGATTGGATATATATGATATTATAGTGTTTAATTATGCACTATTTCAAAGACTATCTTTGAATTATATTTATTAATAAATAATATTAAAGATAACCTGTTATATTCATCAAAAGTAATTAGACATAAAACCTTATATGTTCATTAATAATTAGACAAAGCACATTGTATTTATTAATAGTAATTAGATACGACCCATTGAAACAGGCTTGTATTGCTTTGAGAGACTGCACGGTACAGATGCCTGACAAGCAACAGGCCACTAAAAGAGCTTTCTGTAGAGGGTAGGTAGGTATGTTGTAGTGTGTTTAACGTCAAGGTTCAGAAGCACAAGGCTTTTCTTCAAGACGACTCGACACACTCGAGCATTCTATTGACCAAAACTGATCTGAACTTGAAGGTTTACGACATAAATCCTAATCCTGGTGAAATCCTAGCAAAACATTTAGCTTGATAAAATATGCCATAGGAGGCAGTTCTCCTTTGCTTTAATCAGCTAATTTAATTCATATTAAGGCATAAAGCTCAAAAATCTAGTTTAACGTCGCTTTCTTGCGAGATAGCGAGCCAGTGACGATCGTCAATCATAATTATATCTACACTCGTGGTACGTTTGAAACTATGGATATTGAAAAATCAATAATTCAATGCACTAACTGCATTCTACTTAAATCTAAACATTACAACAATTAAAGATGCACAGAAGAGTGAGCACAATCAGTAAATTGCATTAAGAATTCAAAATATCCTGTTACAATATGGAGCTTAGTTTGAAAGTATTGTTATTTTTAAATAAGCCACATCTGAAAGCCTTTCCAGAAACAAATTGAGAGTCAGTTTAGGGTGATCGGGTTGTAAACATAGTTCTCAATTAAGTACCATTTAAAAGTAAATCAATAAGCTATCTAAAAAATTTACAGAAACAACAATCAAGAAAGGAAACTTTGTAAAACAGATGCGGTTGTCACGTGTGTAACTATACGGAATAAATAAAAAGTTTTATTAGTGTAGAATACAATTCAAATAAATATGGAGCCGCGTGTTAATCCTAGCACTTTGCTGCCACTTACAATGCAAAACAATGACATTCAATCACTGCGACTAGATTGTTAGTGGTATCAATCAATCTCCGGAGCAAGAGAAAGGGAGTTCAAAACTATGGCGTGCTTTATTATAGTCGGAGCTTATAGCCTGTTGCTTTACTTTTAATTAAAAGAGCCTGTTAGCCATCGATGCTCACTAGCCATTATATGCTTTAGCTTCTAGACAAGTTCAAGAATTTACATGTTAAGGAGCAAACGTAGAGATTATCTCATAAGGCATCCTCTAGCAACTAATAAATTGTAGCAATGTTTAGAGAAAGATTGACAACTTACAGAATAGTCAAAATGTTAAACTAGGGTTTAAGGAATATTTCTTTCCTTTATTATTGGAATGGAATATAACGACAATTATTAAGTGCAGCATTTAATCATGTATCTCTAGAAAAATTAACATGCTAACAAACAATTAATGCGCATTTAGACTTAGGTAAACTCAAAAGTG
This sequence comes from Enchytraeus crypticus, assembly GCA_905160935.1. Classification (NCBI taxonomy): domain Eukaryota; kingdom Metazoa; phylum Annelida; class Clitellata; order Enchytraeida; family Enchytraeidae; genus Enchytraeus; species Enchytraeus crypticus. The sequence continues at coordinate 1,443,713 of CAJHZI010000500.1, read as the reverse complement.
ACGTTGTTTCGCTGAAAGTGTTTTATCACTATCATTCAGTGGCCATAGTTTTGGCTACAAAAATATGCTATGCACCTTCTGAATAAAAATTCTCTTTACTCATGGCACAGCCACACTGAATACATAATACTAATTAATACTGAATGGATAAAGGAAAAAGAGGCAGAGGCAGGCCGAGATATGGAATGTTAAATGATTTTAAGTCCCACGCATTTGTGGAAATGAAGAGGAAGGCGGAAGACAGAGAAGAGTGGAGGCGTTATATACCATGGACCTGTCAGTGGGCAGTGCACTAAGAGAGAAGGAGAGAGGTTAAAGATTTTCAGTAACTTTGAATAGACAACGTTTGCGGTACCACCGGAAGTATACAACTGGATACTCTGGCGCTATTTGTCCTGACAGAACTTCATGGCCAGCAGAGAGTTGGTAAACGAGGCGGCCGTGAACGTCAGCGGCAGAGCTTCTTCCACCAGTTCCATTGGATCAGCGTCCGGATTGACGGACGCCGAGGACACGCATCCACCCTCCACCAGCCCTCCCTCGCTCCGCTGTCCCAGCAGAGCAGCCAGCGAGTCCACCAGCTCCTCCACGGACATCCTCTCTCCGTGGTTCTGCAGGAGAAACAGCAGGTCGTCACGGTCTAGCTCCGCCACTCTGGCCTCGGCCACCGAGCTCTGCGGAGCGCTGGCGCTGCTGCGGTACGACTGAGAGCCTTCTCGGGCAGACCATTCCAGCAGCGAGGAGCCTTCGCGCTGTAGCTGCGAGCAGTGGCTGGCCAGCACGTCGAACGCCCAGTGAATCTGATCCATCTCCACTCCAAACGCCGGGCGGTGGTTTATGTAGAGCTTAATGAAATCCGCCAGATTTATTCTGGTTGTGTATTCGCCGGTTTCGACGAAGGATTTAAAGCGGACTTCAGCGAGCATTTCGTCGATTTCTTCCTGCGTGGGATAGTAGCCGAGAGCTCTCATCATGTCCGGTACTTCGCTGACCGCTACGGTCATGCCAACCTCACGCGTCTTAGACGAGTTAATGCCCTGGTTCTTGATCTGCAAGTATAAACAATATCAATCAAATGCTCAATACAAACAGTATTCACTTGATCAAATCATTGAATAGCAATGATTATCATAATCCTAGTAACATTCAAAATAATGTAAGAATTTCATTATTTCATTCAATAGATACACTTAGATTAAAACATTGCGAGGGTATATATAAAGAGCTAAAAAGAATAAGTAGTAGGCCTAGTTAGCATTTCTAATTCAAGCAGACATAATTATAGCAAGAAGTAGTAATTGTAAAAAGTTAGTAAATTGTCCACGGTAGAAGCTTAGTGAGTAGATCTGTTCATCATTAATTGATTTTATCGTATAAGTAATTAATTGAATTAATTTATAATAATTAATTTGATAAGTAATTTCTAAAAATATTATTTAGCTGCCAGTAATTAATTGGCACAAGACAATTTCAATACTTAAATTCATATACTGAAGTAGGCTAATTATAATTAGCCTACTTATAGTTAGCTAATTATAATTAGCATAATGAATTAATGAATGTTCTATTTTTCAGTTTAATTAATTTTCAATTTAATTTTTGATTAGTCAGGAATAATTATTCCTGACTAATCAAAAATTAAATTGAAAATGATTTAATCTGAAAAGAATATCATGCATTAATTCATTATGCACATCAAATTAAGGAAACTCATATGCAGTTAGATTATAATTATTATATCTATAATATAGTGGGCAATAGAGTGTCTTATGATAGAGTCGGATATTAAATTTATGAAGCATTTAATGCTAGTGCTGGAAAAGCAGGAGCTCTAAGTTTTTTTTATAAATATTGCATTTTGATTGTTCTATGATCGCATGTGTTTATGTGTGTGTGTGATATATCTTGATCCTGTCTCTATGATGCATAAAGAAATGAATATACACGTATATTATAGTCAAAACTGCATAAATTGAGTGAGAAATAAATAAATTCTTAGCCAAATGTTCACACCTGAGCGTAGTAGAACAGGTGTTCTATATCTTGAAATTCTGGTCCTTCTTGACCTCCCTCCAGCAGACTATAGAAAGGTTCCACCCCCTTCCCAGCCAAACGAGCCTGTCCCTCCAGAACGAATGGATTAAAGGCCCACATGTGTACGCTCGAATCCTCTCCTCCAGCAGTAAAGACAAATCTCCCGTCGTAACTTGTTGCGAGATTACAGGCGCCTTGCGGATGAGCGATGAAGGCTGCCAGCGAATGAGGGTTTCCGTCCAGGGGTATCTTGATTATACCGACTTTGTCGTGATTGAGAAAGGCCATGTAATATTTAGATTCCTCATTATTTCTGCTGCCGCTTTTACTTCCCGCTCCTAAATGAGCAGGAGGACAAAGGACCTCCATTCGAGATATTGGACTTCCGATCGTTGGACCTAGAACTTTCTTACGACACATCTTCGTCATGCTATTGTACAGCTTCAGCTTGAATTCAGTGTTAGCCACTACGATGAACGATTCCTTACCTATGACTGGATACCAGGCCATGCAGCAGGGAATGGCACTCTGCTCAATACGATCTGTCGATAGAATGTTTAGATTTTCAGTGAACTTCAGCAAATTTTTCAGATCGTACTCCACAAGCATTCGATCCTCTCCCAGACTCAGCAGTCGAACTTCATTCGTTTCGGGGTTTACGCCAAAGCGTATGTCGCGTATCGATTTGAAGTGAGATTGGTATCTTCCGACAAAAACGTAGGCATTTGTCTCCACCTTCTCGCAGATACCCTTTCTGAAAAGTGTTACAGTGGAATTGGCATCTGCAGTAGCAAAAAATTCAGAATTCTGCGAAAAAACTACGTGAAGAATAGGGTGTTCCTTAAAGACATAGTGCTTTGTAACATCCTTCAGTGTGAATGCATCAACGACTCGAATGCTGCCATCAACGAACCCGAGAGCAATAAACTGCCCATGAGGATCATATGAACAGGATTGTATCTGAAGGCCTTTTTCAAACTTACGCGATGCAACCACAACTCTCTTAGTATACTGCCACACCTGAAGCCAACCCGAATAACTACCAATGGTTATAAGTGGTAGGCCTGGATGAGCACTTAGAGCACAAACGGGAGCGTCGTGCTCCTTGCGCAGAATCTTGACATCAGTTCCATTTACACGCACTAACGCTATCACACCGGTTGATGTACTCACAGTGAAATCTCGTACAATAAACGGCTTCCCCTGAAGAGTGCAGTTTGTCGGATATTTTCCTCCTCTATGATCCATCATGTGAAAATCTGGTTGATGCTCAAAAGACACAGCGCTGATAGGCCCATACACGTGCAGGTCGCTGTATATGTGAATCATCGTCAAGCCTTGCTCGAAGAATCTCACTCTACCTCTAATGTCTCCAATTACGATCAGATCATCGGTGTAAGTCATACAGCTGATACCATGTTCTAGCAGTTTTATCATTTTCAGAGCCTTCTTGTTGGGTGTGCGTTCTTCGTTAGCATCTAAGGCACTGTGGGGCTTGTTCGAGTCCCAGATAACAACATTTCCATTGTTGGTTGCACTAAGAGCCCTAGAAGCCTGACCACTGAAGAATATTGACTGGGTGAAATGGCCCACTGTTCTATTGAAGGAGCTATCTGACAATGGAGGTGCAAAGTATTCTATTTCTCCAGTTTTCCATGAGTAGAACAGAACCTGATTCTGGCTGTTGGTTACTATTTCAGTGCTATCTTTTGGATTGAAGTGAATGTAGTTCTGTCTACCATATGCAGTCAAGATGTCAGCTGTACAAATTGGTTCCTCACTCTCGGTTGTCCAATCCCAAATAGCGATTCTTTGATTTCCACCCACATTATCGCTTAAAGTAGCAAGAAATCTGGAATCGGCCGTTAGAGCACAATTGACAACACCTCCACGTTCGGCATGGCAGTCAAATATTGTCCGCACAGGAACATATGAGCTGGAGTCCCACACGATAAGCAAGCTGTTGGGACCCAAGTCACCGGTAACCAACCATCGCTTATTTGTACTGGCGCAGCAACAAGATATGACGTTTGAGTGGCCACGCAGCAGCGTTTGCTGATTCTTTACGTAATCATATACTACACCAGTATGCGAGCTCGTGTAGAACACACCCCTTGCGCTCTCAGTCACTATATTGTACACAGGATTGGAGGCGTTGAAACCAAATGTCCAGCAAATGTTCAAAACATCCGGAAGTGCTGCAACGTTAAGCTCCTTCAAAGAATCTCGTAACAATGGAGAACGTTGCGGGGCAAAGCATCTAGCCCTGTCGTACTTAGAGAGAACAGCGTCTTGAGTGTCGCCTTCAGCATAGTCTGCGAGAGAATCTTCTACAGTATCTTCACTTTCGGCATTCCGAAGATGTTCGTCCTGCAGCTCGTGTAAAATACTTTGAAAAGCCTGTCCCTGCTTAGCCTCATCTTCTTCACTGAATTCCCTGATATGTTCTGCAAGCAGTTTATCGTTGAGAGGTTCATCGTGCATTGAAGATTCAGAAGAGCTAGAGCTACCTTGATCAAGACTGTAGTTTGAAAATGATGCCACAACATCATTTTGCTCGTCATCTCCCTTGTTTTCTCCTGCAGATGATAACTGATCTTCCCCAAATGATGACAATTGGTCCTCAACTCGTTCCTCCATCAAATACTCCTTATTGACCTCTGCAGAATTTTCTTGGTGTATAGTCGTTAGCATATCTGCACGCCCCAAATTTATACGATCAACTCCAGCTCTAAACCTCACAAAATCATCATCTCTGAAATTCCTTTTATCATTTAAATCGCTATAACTCATTTCTGCAGCTTTGCGTTGAATTTGATCAATATTCATGCCACCGATAAGCAAATTCCCCTGATCTAGTTGACTATAGATAGAATTATCAAACCGTTCAGAATGATTTTCACTGTGAGTGATCTTAGATGAGGGACTCCTTTCAGACACTGGACTGACATGTTCAATCTCAGCATTAGCCGCATGACTCTCTCCCACATCTCTGGTTTCTTCAAGCGCTGTCTCTATATCTTGGTCATGATGTTCGGTATGATCTACATCATCATGGGTAGCAGTGATATTATCATCGCCTGCATCAGTATTATGATCAGCATTCTCTACATCTCCATGCTCGTGAACTTTGCTATCATTACTGCCTTCAGCTTCATGCTCAACTTCCGGTTGAAGATTAGCATTGCCTTGCAATTCGTTTTCAGCCATAATATATATTTCCAACCAGGATTCAAATATAGTTTTTTAATACAATAGGTAAATTCTGTAATTGTCAAGCAATAAAACGCCAAATACATTTCAATCAGGTAAAGAAATACACCACTTAAATTGAACTTATAAAATACAACTAAATAACTGTACAGAGTAATATACATATTTTAAATAACATTATTTAAAATATATATTAAGGGCAACAGAAACATCCAGTTATCAGTATAAATGAACTTATTCACTTCTCAGTTAAACCTTTTAGAATGGAATATTGAAAAACAAAAAAAAGGTACCGGCAACAGAGTTCAGTCCCCCTTTACAAACTTATGTGCCATTAAAAAATGTACGCATATTATGCCCCTCCCCCAATAAAGACTTCACTATTTCGGCCCCCTTCTTAAAAAATTTTTAAAAGGCTATACCATTTCGCCACAGATAACAGCATGTACTCCGGTTATTTAATGCAAAATTTCTCGGTGTCAGATTTGTCTTAATTATCGACATAGATATGACTCAATAGTGCTCGGTGTTATCATGGATGACGGTCACACTATAACTATTATTTCGATAGGTTATGTTGAAAATTATCTTTTTTTCTTTCCAATACGGTCAGTTAAACTCAGAAAATTTAGAAAGGATAAATTGATAAGTCGTTCCAACCTTAAAGCCATGTCTAATTTTACAAACCCGATAAAAAAGTGATACACTCGCACTAATAGAATCCATCAAAACACAAATCTAAATTAATGTTATAACTTCTGAATTTCAATAAAAATCTACATTGCAACTTTAGAATCAATTTTAACATTTTAAACCTTTATAAGTAAAACATCGTTGCCATAGCAACAACCTAGCCTGCCAGTGACCATAAAAAACAAAAGCTACTTATTTAAGCTGCTTTCTCTCGTATAGATTTTTGAATGTTTTCATGTATTTTTTGATGTTTTGGTGCAACTTATTTGATAAACTTACCGCTGCAGCTTACAATGTCTGTTGCAACATCTTTTCTGAATAAAATAGAATGGAGGCAATGAATTGATATATTTGATAAAAATATCTTTGACTTCCTTAGCATATTTTTATATCAATCAAGTATATCTGATTTGTTTCAGATTTAGAACATAGTAATAACAATAATTAAAGTGCTACTGTCATCCATGACAACATCGAACACTATTGAGACAAATCCAAGCCTGTGAGCAAAAAGAAGGTCCAAAACGATGCAGCGACCTGCGCTTAAACCTCCTTTTCTTTAATTCCCTTCACTTTGGACTGATTATCTGGATTTTGGAATTTGCACCGTTTTGGACTTCTTTTTGCTCGCCGGCTTGATTTTGTCTCAATAGTGCTCGATGTTGTCATTGACGACAGTGGCACTCTAGTTGTTGTTATTATTATATTCCAAAATCCAAAAATTAGTCCAAAATTAAAATAATTACCTCTTAATTAACTAAAATCCACAGAATAATAATTACTATAAGCGTGGCACTTAGAATGCACCGTACAGTGCGACGGTAACCTTAATAAATTCTCAGACCAGTATCTCTCAAGTCTCTCAACCAGCTCGTTCACTAATTTTATCTATGGATAAAATCGTGGACGGATGTACAAATATCAGCTGTTCATGGTAAATAAGGGAAATTTTGCTTGTATTGTTGTGTTTGTTTTTTTGTTTTGTTTTAGTTTGCTATCGAATACACTTGACTCTAATTAAATGTTCACTTATCGAAGATCATTGATTTGCTTTTCGTTTTCTTATAGATTGTCCGTGACTGATAAAAGTAATTCAATCCAAACGCTTCTACTGTTCATTAATTTGTTCTTATAGTTGTTAATATCCTAATTGGCAATTGCCCTCTGCATTTACATTTGTCATGGCCGACGGTAGCTCATTAATTATAGTCTGATTATAACTCTGCAATAAAAGAATAAATAGTAAATCTTATGGGAGGCTGAGAGGAGCTTCTAATTGAGGTTATTTTTTTAATTTAAATTTTTTTTAAAGTTTTCAGTCTATATCCTCTTGGATGTCTGCTAATTATTTGGCACTTAATCCATCTATGACTGAATTCTTGTTGGTTGGGACACCTCAACAGCTTCTGAAGCTGAATGAGAAAACTCTTTCGTTATCATCGGATATTACAACAACACCTGTTTCTTCTGTGAGAAATCTCAGTGTTATCCTTGATAAACACCTAACCTTCCACGAACACAGAACTAAAACATCACAAGCATGTTTCTTTCATATCCGAGATCTTCGTCGAATACGTCCATATTTGTCACGTGAGACAGCTGCTACAATTGGTGCTGCTCTTGTGCAATCAAAATTGGACTACTGCAATTCCCTGTTTTTAAATCTCCCTGGCTGTGAGATTGATCGATTGCAGTTTGTTCAGAATTCTCTTGTGCGAGCAATTTTTTGTAGTTCCAAGTACTCACACGTTACCCTCATTTTAAATTCTTTGCACTGGCTAAAGATTAAAGAGAGAATCATTTACAAAGCAGCTTCGTTGACCTATAAGTCCATCACCATCCCTGGACAAACTTGTATGTCTCACTTGATTAAAGTGATGCAGCCTGCTGTTACTCGGTCTTCTAAATTAATTACTCTTGTGAGACCTAGCTTACCTTCGCGCTCTAAGCTATCTAATCGTGCTTTCCAGCATGCATGCTGCACCTCAGATCTGGAATTCTCTTCCATCCAATCTTTGGAAATCTTCATTTGAATCACAAGAGCCTCTGTTTTCCTATGAGCAGTTCCATAAGGAGTTGAAGACCTATCTTTTCCATCTCTCTTTTCCATCCAGTGTCCATGAGCAGCGACCTGCGCCTAAACCACCTTTTCTTTAACACCCTTTCCTTTGGACTGAATTTCTGGATTTTGGAATTTGCACCGTTTTTGGACCTTCTTTTTTTGCTCACCGGCTTAATTTTGTCTCATTAGTGCTCGATGTTGTCATTGATGACTGTAGCACTCTAATTGTTGTTATTATTATTATTTATTTAAACTAAATATAGGGTAGCATTTACCTGCTCTACCCAAACTATTTGTTTTCTCCCCATCTACCCTCCACTAAAAACTGGCATCTCCAAGTGCATCAAGTACTCTCCGTGTTAAGGTAGCTCAGACAACCAAACACTTAACTTAAATTTGGTAAAGAACTTTAGGCTGTTATAAATAAATGGCTGGAGCCAGCACTTGGCGATATCGGTAAGGTATTAGACCATGGATCAATATGTTCCGGGTTCAAATCCTGGGCTTGCCCGTCACTGACATCGCGTTCAAGTCAGAAACTGACGTTAACATTAGCTTTGCCCTTTTTATTACTTGCTATTGGATGGGAATTAAAAGCGATTTATTATTTGATTTTAGTGCTGATTGTGTACTAAATAAAGATCTAGGTAACTACGTGCTAGAGTAGAATGCATTCACTGAACCAGCAGACAAATATTACTGGAGGTTCTAGAGATCGTACTGCTGAGTTCACTGCTGTCGTCAAATCCCTGTGGAGTAGACAGGTATCAAGTACTTTTAATTTTAAGTACTTCTTAGTACAGGTTTTAAGTACTTCTTAGTACAGGTTTTAAGTACTTATGTATATAAACAATACTGTATTTAATTAGGTGTCACTTGATTGTTTTAAAATTAGGAATCAAGTACTTGTTTGATGTCAAATGAAGGCAGCATAATATAGGTGTATATATATATATATATGTGTAATATATGTATATATAAGATATGTATTAAGAACAGAGAAAAGGTTGATATTGCAGAATAATAATAATATTAATTACAAAGGTTTAACGTCCATTTCCTCATACAAGGATGATGTCAGGACGTCGCCTGAATGATATGATACTTCTAATATGATACTTCTAATATGATTCTTCTAATGCGATACTTTCTTTAGTTTATCGGACTGACATTGTTTTAACTATATCAGTCCGATATAACTGATGTAACTAGTATGCTAAATTGATTACGTACCCTGTATTTTGTGGATCAGGGTAATCAGAAAGTGTGGAGAATGTGGAGTAATTTTCCAAAGTATGTGAGAAGTTAGTGAATTGGTGTAGTTATGAGCTAGGTTCAGTTTATTGGCATCCATTATGCTATTGTTAGCTGATGTTTATTTTATTTGTAGCTTTATTTTAATTTAATTGTTCTGTTATTTCTAACTAGAGTTCATCTGCATACATTGATCGTCAAAGAATTGCACAGAAGAATGATTTTATGCTGATCGCTAGGTATGGTCTACATAATTGCTATATAATCATCATCTTTTTTCCCTTGAATCCCAGTTTAATTAGAGTCTGGATTAAACTTTTCCATTCGTTTTGTAACATTTTTTAGTAATTTCTGGAGCCTAGGCGCTCACCAACAGAAAGCCATTTCTGACATTGGTTTGGAACTTAGTGCTTTGTCACCTTTTATGACATATGCAGTCCATGGCTGCTCCGTTCTTCAGCAGCACGGACATGACTTGAATACCTGCATCATATATAGTATGTTAATTAAATGATTCCAAAGTATAAAAGTTAAAATATTATCTATAATATATAACACTCAAATAAAATCTAAAAAAAGTATCAATATATTGTGGATATATAATTATATATTGCTTTAATTTTCAACATATTTGAAATTACAATAGCTTTTTAGGTGCTGATAGGTGCTGATGTTGTTGAATTTAATGCTGATGTTGTTGTATTTATTGCTTATTTTCAAGTTATCTTATTTTTTAAGCTTCCATCATTTACATACATATTATCTATTTTATCTTAATTGAGAATAAATTAATATTATCACATTATATACATATTATCTATTTTATCTTAGTTGAGAATAAATTAAGCTAATGTGCTACTATTTACAGAAAAATTGCTAAGGATACTGCTAATACGTGGGCAAAAGTGGATAAACTATCACTATGTAAGTTTCTCTAAATATTTGCAAATGTGTATATTTTGTTTCTTACATTACTGCTCTAATTCTGAGTTGTTAGTTGAATATTTCTCTGATTGTGAACAAGGAAGTTTCAAATAAACAGTTATTAAATTTAATTGTAACATCATTTATTTATTTTTACATATTTTTGTTTTACCAACATTCTTATATGACTAATTTTTTAAATTAAAAAATTATTAAAATAGTAAAGCTTAGGGGTGCACCGGATTTGATTTTTTTCAAATCTGCCAGAACCGGAACCGAATTTCAAACACAAGTCCAGACAGAACCGGATTCGAATTTGACCTAGTTATAATCTTAGTATTAAAAAAACTATGTAAAACCAATGTTAACGTCAGTTTCTTCAATCGAAAGCGATATCAGTGACATGCGAGCCCAGGATTTGAACCCAGCACATACTGATTTGCGGTTTGAATTCGTCTTCGTCATTAAGTTGTGAACTAGGTCATCAGTGTTTGCTCAATCAATCCTCATCATTGAATCATTCACTAGGTTATAATCGTATGTTCAATCAAGTTGTTGAAAATAATGTAGTCCTTAAAAGGCTCTATAAAACCATCATAATTGTATAATTAACTAGGTTATCAGTATATACTCAATCAGTCATCATTATCAAGTCATTTAATTAATTAGGATATAGTATATGCTCCGTCAAGCCATCGTCATGAAGTCATTAAAACTGCCTCGATCAAATTCTCTTTGAATCAGTAACTAAGTTATCAATATATACTGTACATATCAAAACGAAACCATTACGACATCAACTAGGTTATTAGTGTATGCTTAATCAAATAATCATCATTAACTCTATTTTCTTCTTATTTGAGGTAAATTTTTAGCTAATTTTGAAATATCAATCTATTACTTTTTATATTAAATATGACTGCAAGATCGGGTAACAAATCCGGCTGGATTTGACAAAATGTGCCGGAACCGGATTTGCCAAAAGTGCCGGAATCTTGTCAAACCGGAACCGGAATACACCTAGTAAAGCCTAACTGATAAACAGGAAGTCATGATTTCAAATCCTAGCGGGACTGACCCTGACAGTTAATGATCAGATGTTAAACTGAGCTTTGTAACATTATAGTAAACTTAGCTTTATTACATTATAGTCTAGAGAAACTATTTGTTAAGTGTAATTATATGCCTCACTCTTTGGTCTAGCCTCAATTGAGCATGACATTACAATGGGTAAAAATATGAATATGAGTGCAAATCTAAAATTAAAGTTGGTAAAGCCTTTGTGAGTTCTTCAACTCTTAGTCAGTGGAGTATTCTATACTTACTGAATGCAAAAGCACACATTAAGTAGAAATATATACATGTATATAGAACCTGTCTGTTGACAGAATATGAGAGATAGATAAATAGATAGATACATGTAGATGAATGGATGGTGGATGAATGGATGAATGGATGGATGGATGGATGGATTGACTGATTGATTGATTGATAGGTGTTTTTCTATTTGATTTTTACAGTAGCGAGAAGGAAGTCGGGTCACTTAGGTATTGCAGGAGGTGGTTCAAATGTGGTTCAGGAGGATCTGGAGAAACTGATATCTCTCATTAAACAAGATCTCCTCACATTCAACGGGCACATCGCTCGGCTCCAGCAGGTCTGCTGCCTCTACATATAGTAATTATTCTCTCTCCAATAGTGCACTGGCTACTGGCTGGTCCTTGGTATATAACGCCTCCACTCTTCTCTGTCTTCTGTTTTCCTCTTCATTTCCACATGTGAGTGGGTCTTTAAATCATCTAACATACCTAATCTCGGCCTGCCTCTGCCTCTACAGCAGTACAATTACTTGCAGTAATTATTATAATAACAATATTAATACCATTAATATATAACAATAATTTTTATTTTAACGCTTATGATGATAATGACAATAATAATAGCAATAACAGTAATCAATTTTTTTGCGTGTTCTTTTTGCTGTACCATATGCCCTCTATTTAAAGCTGTTGTGACACTTTCATAAAACACCAACCTATATAACATGCCTGTATTAATTTAGACTGTTTCCCATTTTGTATATGTCCAGGTACTCAAGTCTGAATCAGTTCATTGTGGCAGACACAAAATAGCTCATTTCAATTCCATTGTGGGGTCACTTCAGGTAATGTGGGTTTTGATATGCATTTTTTTAATTTCTGGAAAGGTGTTTGTTTCCAAATGTTTATAGTGTGTAATCCTATAACTTAGATAGTTACATAAATGTAAAAGCTGCTAAGGCTAATATTTATGACAGTTTCCGCACTCAAAAGCAATATCTGTGATGGTGTGATACGTATCACACCATCTCTGACATCACTTTCTTTTAAAAATTAAAAGTATCGCACACTTATTAAAGTATACTTTTGTAAGTTTGTGATACTTTTAATTTTCACTAATTTTTTATATACATTACATTTCATTTTCTTCTTTGTGCTACATTAATTTAATTTTGTATATTTCTTATAGTGGGCTATATCTGTAAGATAGAATGTTATTTTCTATAGTAATTTAAGCAAAACGTGAATGTATTAAAGAGTTTTTTGAATGAAATGTTCGTTGGCAAGCATAATTGTGATTAGCTATCCATCCTCTTCCCTTGATTCCCAGTTAAAAGGATAGTCGGAATACAAATATAAACTTTTCGATATGTTTTAGAAAATTTTGCTACAAGTCTCTTCATTTTCGTATCTGCATTAGTCACCTCTTACGAACACATGCAGTTATCGGTAGGTTCAATTCTCAATTTTTCCGAATATACTCAGGCATGTGTGTATGAAAACTGTTAAAAAGTAATTACTAGTACTAAGAGTTCAGTTACCTTTACAATCAAAATAGTTAACTAGTATCAGCTTTTATTATGCTTTAAAAGACTATTGATGTTATATTACATAAATTTTGAGGACACTGTCATACTGATCTTTAAAGATTGTTTTGTTATTTGCAGTCAAAGTTGGTGTCAATATCAACTGAATTTAAAGTATTAGTGGAGCACTGTAATGCTGTGAGTATAGACTTCGTAATAAAAATCGTACCCCTGATGAGCAATAGAATTAACATGCAGAAACTGAGATTTAGAATAATTAATTTTTATATTGGCTGCTATGCCTATACTTTACAGTCAAATTTAACCTCTGCTTTATTGACACTGTTTGGTTATCTTTACGCTTGCATTAAGTGAGATTAAAAATTACTTGAATAAAAAATCTGAATAGGGATTTTCTTATTATGTACATTTATGATGTCAGTTTATAAGCTATAGGTTTATTAAAAATTTAAATCTTAAACTTCTGTCTACAGCTGTATTGTTGCTCGTTGTCTCTCAATAATATTGGACATTGGCGGAGATTTCAGGCTTAAATTACTGACATTTTTAATAACACATTTTCAGAAAATCTAACTCATAGTCTTAGAAAATCATAATTATGTTTCTAATAAAAGCAAGCTTAAGAAGGCAGTGGAACGAAATCCTTTATCACTATCTGGTTTGCGGTATGGGAACAACTCTGTTTGTTGATTAAACTGTGTAATCTAAATTTAATTAATCTAAATATAAACGAGTATAGAAATGACGTTACAGATTACACAGCATTACAACTAGAATTTGGTCTAAATCTAAATGATTCAAATCCATTTTGGAATATTTAAATAATTATTTTGAAACTAAGATAATTTATATCACCTGATGGCCAGTGGTGAGTATATATAATATATAATCTATGTATTGAGATTCTATATTTGTCGCACTTTTTGCTATAGAATAATATTTACATTTTACATGTCATTTGTTCTTATTCACTTGATAGCTTTATAATTTTGTCTCATATACTTTTCTACCATTGAATTTTTGAATAAATATTAAATAAATTTAGAAAATGAACACATCAAACGACTATATTTAGTACTGTACTTCTCCTGATTGATCAATTTCTATTTAAACTGAGCATTCATTAAAAGTAAAAAAGTAAACACTCATTATAGTGAAATGATCAACTAATTAAGTAATAATTTATAGTTAAGTAATAATTAATTAGTAATTAATTAATGATTAAGTATTGTTTGTATGCACTGCATACTGCATAATAAGGCTACCTTCGCTGAATATTGTTTGTAAGTCATTAAAAATCCGGCATTTTTAAGCACGTTTTTTTAATATTTAAAATGGATAAAAACTCATTATACTATATGCTTGAAGTGTTACTGCATTCTTTATACTGACTAATAATTTCATGGAATTGCTGAACAGGAGATACAACAAGCTGCTCCACAGCTGAACTCTTCCAGCAAGCAGCAGCAGCAGCATTCGGCCTACAATGAAGCTAGCAGTCGATGTAGGTTCAATGTTTTGTTAATAGTCCTCTATTTCAAGCTGACCTTTGTAAAATACAAGTGGAATTATTAATACTATTAATAAAAATGATAATTCATAGGATTAATGTATGTCTGTGCTTTTATAAGTTACTGCCAATAGTATTGTTTGAGGATGATTCTAATTTAAAGTTGTAAATAGACTAATATCACCATCATCATCATCATCTTCCCTTGAATCCCAGTTTAACCAGTGTCGGGATGCAAATAGACTAATATAATTTATGTTTATAACTGCACTTGCAGTTATCACTTGCACCTTTAGGCAGCGTAGCTCATGATGTATCATTTATCAATTCTGTCAATGCCCAGATCTCTAATCAGTTCATCCAGATCTCTGATAGTTCACCTAGATCTCTGATCAGTTCACCCAGATCTCTAATCAGTTCACCCAGATCTCTAATCAGCTCTCCTAGATCTCTGATCAGTTCACCTAGATCTTTGATCAGTTCACCCAGATCTCTAATCAGTTCACCCAGATCTCTGATCAGTTCACCCAGATCTCTGATCTGTTCACCTAGATCTCTGATCTGTTCACCTAGATCTCTAATCAGCTTTCCCAGACGACAAACTCACCTGAAACCAATTCACATCCAGATGGATTATTAAATTTCTTGAATTAGTTAGTTAGTTAGTTATTTACTATGTTTAATGACATTATCATCAAAGCATGAAATACAAAAGTAAACATACGAACGGGTCATCAAAGAGGATAACTGAATCCTATCGTTGACAGCGCACAAGTTTACCTACAAATTTATGAATTTTCCTGCCGCTCATGCTATTTGAAAAATCACCATTCCTTTATTTAGTCACACACTAATGTACTTGCTAACGTTTAGATGCCCAAGAAGTCTCGTCCAGTCATGTAGGTGGGGGGGCGAGGGACGGATATTCCCCCGCAGTGGTGGTCCACATAGACGAGCCAGGGGGGCTGGGTGGGGGAGGTCAGCTGAGGCAGCGGCAGCAGCAGTCACAGCAGCAGCTGCACATGGAGGTCTGTTCAACTCTGCTGTGGGCATTCTGCGTGTAGTGACCATTGAATAACTGCGTGGTCTAGTTGTAGCTTGATGCTGGTGGTGGCTTATCGGTCTCAATGTCGACTGTGAGCTGATTTCGTTTGTTTAGAGCAGAGACCTGTAAATTAAGCTGGACTCGCACTGAATCAATGCTCAAGCCTTATTGAAGTAAATATAGCATTCCAGTGGATGTCTGAATCAGACATTCACTGTTCAGATTAATTCATCTGTTCAGTCGTGATTGTACGTTTCATGATAGGCTTAAACTAAATAGAATATATTGTAATAGTATTTCTGTAAGATTACTTTTTGGAATAATAAGATTAAATTAAATTAGATAGCAAGATTATAATATTGAAATACACCTATATAATTTGCCAATATTACATATATAGGTGTTACTTATAGATGCTTGTTTAACCCTACTGCGTAGAGCTTGTACAAATTACTTTACTTCAGTATATTTTAGTGCTATTATGCTACATTTAATGTAACTGCGTAATTAGCATGATAGACTTAATAATATTACTGATTTTGATTTTATGTGGCATTTATTGCTATGGTTGCCAATCACCTTATTACATTGCAATGTATTATGTGATTTTTTAATGTATATTCAGTGTAACATGTATTTTCCTCAAAATTTATTCCAAGATATTATGTACTGCAGATATCTTGCCTATTTTATTTACTTTACTTATTCATTGCAAACTCCACATGGGATATCTTTAAACATTTTAAAATTTTAATAAATATATAATTAATTTTAACTGAATTTGCTATAAAATGTCAGTATTTTTAAATTTGCATAAAATTGTCAAATTAAATGAAAAATGTAAATATGATATTGTAGAAAGCTGTCTTAGACGACCGAGCTGATACAATGAATACCATTCAGCAAACGATTGTAGAGTTAGGTGGGATATTCACTCAGATGGCCAGTATGGTAAAAGAGCAAGAAGAAATGGTTCAGAGGTATCAATATTTGACTGTATATCTGAACATTTTTATTGTTTGTCTAACTCGCACTTTAGAGAATTATATTATTGAGCAGAGGCTGTACCTATTCTACAAAGTTTAAATCACAGAGATTAAGTATCTGATGCATTATGATGCATTATGATGCATTAAGTATCTGTTTACTTGGATGTGACTGTTCAATGTTAAAGCATGAGACCATACTATTATGCTATGTGAAGTTGACAATAGAAACTTTTCATTTATTTGTAGCTCTAGGAACAATGTTAGGCCAATTGTTGGCTTAAGTGTTAACACATTGATGCTCCGAGATGTAGAATTCTGCAATTTAAATGACCTACTTTGAAAGCTAAATAAATTTATGAAGAGGTAGTCTTATTAGATATATAGTTATACATAGATTACCATTTTAAACTTTAATTAGGCCGCACAATGTTGACAGTGAATATTTTGGTGGTATATTTTTCTAAATTGGTCTAAATATCCGTTATTTTTTATTATTGTCAAGGTCAAGGCACTGGTCAGTATTATACACCTTATGACTTTTAGGCTTTTTTGCTAAATGTATTTAATGAAATGGCCAGAATTGATAGTGAATTAATAATTATTGTTTCTAAATGAACATAACACCTGTAATAATAAAGTATCTGTCAAGTATCTTGCATCGATGTTAACTGTCTGCATTGTTGTTTGTATTGTTGTCTGTATTGTTGTCTGTATTGTTGTCTGTATTGTTGTCTGTATTGTTGTCTGTATTGTTGTCTGTATTGTTGCCTGTATTTTTGCCTGCATTATTGTCTGCATTGTTGCCTTCATTGTTGTCTGCATTGTTGCCTTTATTGTTGTCTGCATTGTCGCCTTTATTGTTGTCTGTATTGTTGTCTGTATTGTTGCCTGCATTGTTGTCTGTATTGTTGTCTGTATTGTTGTATGCATTGTTGCCTTTATTTTTGTCTGCATTGTAGCCTTCATTATTGTCTGTATTGTTGCCTGTATTGTTGCCTGCATTGTTGTCTGTATTGTTGTCTATATTGCTATCTGTATTGTTGCCTGCATTTTTGTCTGCATTGTTGTCTGCATTGTTGTCTGCATTGTTGTTTGTATTGTTGTCTGTATTGTTGTCTGTATTGTTGCCTGTATTGTTGTCTGTATTGTTGTCTATATTGCTATCTGTATTGTTGCCTGCATTTTTGTCTGCATTGTTGTCTGCATTGTTGTCTGTATTGTTGCCTGTATTGTTGTCTGTATTGTTGTCTGTATTGTTGCCTGTATTGTTGTCTGTATTGTTGTCTGCATTGTTGTCTGTATTGTTGTCTGCATTGTTGTCTGTATTGTTGTCTATATTTTTGTCTGTATTGTTGCCTGCATTTTTGTCTGCATTGTTGTCTGCATTGTTGTCTGTATTGTTGTCTGTATTGCTGTCTGTATTGTTGTCTGTATTGTTGTCTGTATTGTTGTCAGTATTGTTGTCTGTATTATTGTCTGCATTGTTGTCTGTATTGTTGTATCTCTAGGATCGATTCCCACACAGAGGAGATGTATATGAACGTCGACGTGGCGCACAGCGAGATAGTCAAATATTTTCGATCAATCTCCTCTAATCGTCGCTTTATGTTGAAAATATTCCTAGTACTGATCACTCTTTTCATAGTCTTTGTGTTAGTCCTGCGGTAGCGCAGCTGTAACTGCACGATTAGGCCTAATATATAATTCCATCATGACACCAATTTACAGTGTTACGCATAACATAACTGTTGTGAATTTAAAAAAATCATTCCTTAATGATATCATAATTATTCACTTGTTTTAATTTCCCTTCTGCCCATGTTTTTTTCTGATCCCTTGGGTGAATCAATTTTTAGTGACCTGTGATGGGGGACGTCTCTGACTTGATCCTTGAATGAGGAAATGGGCGTTAAACCTTTATTATGATTAGTAATACTAGTATTAATTAGATATTTCTAGGTTAACAATTGTTTAATAAAATTTACTTAGTGGGTTTTTCATTATACATGTGTATTATCCCATAATATCCTATGTTATATTCTTATTAGATCTCATATACATGTATAAATTATCTCAAATATTATTCATACTATCTCTTATATCTTTGTTTGTTGTTAATTATTAAGCTTATTAATTTAAGGGATTCTAATATTTAAAATAAAAATTAAATTAATTCCCTATAACTTGATTTAATTGATTATTCAAATTATTTATTTTTTGTATAATTATAATTAGATCATGCCCCACTGTGGAATATTATATAAAATGGTGAAGTAATAGTCTTGTCGTAGTATTGTTGTTTCAGTATGATAATAATAATAATAATTAGATATTAGGTTAGTAATTAATATTCTCTTGAATTCTGTTACTGAAATACAGTAGTGGAATTAGTTAACTTAATTAATTAATTATACTTGCATTCGGATAAAAGTTGGAAATAATTGTTTCTTTGGTCATCAACTCCGTGTTTCATGTGTATAGCATGGGGTCACTAATCCCATATTTTATTAACATTCATCAATCGTGATCAATTAAGGAGTTCTGACGTAAAGCAACTCAGTATAGAACTGAAGCATTCAGTACAGTACTGAAGTACTCAGTACAGAACTGAAGCATTCAGTACAGTACTGAAGTACTCAGTACAGAACTGAAGCATTCAGTACAGTACTGAAGTACTCAGTACAGAACTGAAGCATTCAGTGCAGTACTTAAGTGCTCAGTACAGAACTGAAGCATTGAGTACAGTACTTAGTGTTCAGTACAGAACTGAAGCATTCAGTACAGTCCTGAAGTACTCAGTACAGAACTGAAGCATTCAGTACAGTACTGAAGTACTCAGTACAGAACTGAAGCATTCAGTGCAGTACTTAAGTGCTCAGTACAGAACTGAAGCATTGAGTACAGTACTTAGTGTTCAGTACAGAACTGAAGCATTCAGTACAGTCCTGAAGTACTCAGTACAGAACTGAAGCATTCAGTACAGTACTGAAGTACTCAGTACAGAACTGAATCATTCAGTACAGTACTGAAGTACTCAGTGCGGAACTGAAGCATTCAGTACAGTACTGAAGTACTCAACACTGTACTGAAGTACTAGATCAGTACTTTGTACTGTACTGTAAGTAGGCCTACTCAGTATTATAAATAAAAATATGTGTATCTTATCTCTCTCTCTCTCTCTCTTTCTCTCTTTTTATTCTGTCTTTGTAGTATTATGTCCAGTGGGGGTCCAAGGTACATAATTATACTCAAGAGTCTGCTTTCACGTTCCATTAAGATCATTCCGTAGATCATCAAGTTAATCACTTCACAAATGGCAACGCCGTATCCATACCTTATGTAGCCTGTAGCTTGGGAAAAACATGGCTTCTGAGGTGGTTCCTGTTGCCTTCCTTTGTTCTTGCTTAGTCGCCTTTTACGACACATGCAGTTAGCGGTTGGCCTATTCTTCAGTGCCATATAGCCTACACAACACGTGTACCTATTATATATATTGTAAATTAGACAATTTTTATCATTCTACATATAACCAGCAATATATGAACACCATCCACAAATGAAACAGACCTTAAATCCTTAGAATGATTATGATAACCTAATTCAGCTTCTTTGTGTAGCTGCATCTGGTTGCATCTAGTAATCCTGTGTAATTTAGTTAACCTTAATTTACTTAATTCTTTCAATCACATTAGGAAACTTTGTAATCAGTGTTAGCCAAGATCGACTTATATAGAACTGGGTGTAAAACTTTACAAAAAATGTAAATTATTAAAATCAATTATGTCAATTAATTAAAATAATTAGACAATTAGCTGATCGGTGGAATTTGAGTTTGTAAAGCAGCCGGTACATAGCGGATTTTATCGGATCGAAAGTGTTCACAAAATCCGAAGGACTATCCCTTCGGTAAATCCGTCGATTGCTCGACAAATAATGAGACAGAGATATATATTGTATGTGTTTATTTCAGCATCAACACCAAATCACTGACAAATACAAGTAGAATAGAAATAAATATTTAAAAGAAATAAAATAAAAAATCCCAGAAACGCAGGGTATCAAACAGTCTGTAGAAACTTGAACAACGGCCGTCAGGAAAGATGATACACATCTTATCTAGCTGACCACCGTCTGTAACTATATTAATGTCATATATAATGCAAAATCAACTGAATTAAATACACACTTTAGAAGGCTTCACACTTCACTTTTTCTTTCAATAATGAACACTACATGAAAACCTGAGCTATAGTGTGTGATCTATAATTGTTTTAAAAGTAAAATGCTATCAATGTTGTAGTGTAGGCATCTATTTTATAACAGCTTTCCACGAAAAATGCTATAGCACCCTAAAAGCTTCTCGATCCTAACCAAATAATTATCTATACAACAAAATCTTATCAAAGTATCGAAACTTGACTATATCTAAATGTGGTTAAAAATACTAGTTCCTATCATGGAAGACTGGAAGAGATTGTTTAATGGCGTTTTATAAGTTCAAAGCAAGTGAAGCAGCGTTTATTAGCTGAGAGACATTAGACGGAAGTGTTTACATTTATCCGGATCTATTCCTGGTTCGCCTAAATTACTCATCCGCCTAATAAATTAACATCATGGATAGTCAGGGACGTAAAGTGGTCGTCTGCGATAATGGAACTGGAGTTAGTAGAGTTAATTCATTCCTTTGCTGTTGGTTTAAGCAGCTGCGGTGTTTTATGTTTGACTATCTGATGACTGCTACATGTAGTGGGAGTGGTTCTTGATCGTTTACGACTTAACCCGGTACCTAGGAAATTACTTTATTAGACAACTGTAGCCAAATTAATGCATAACTATAGTTGAAATAATAGCAAAAATAAATATATAGGGAAACAATAAATTGAAGGTGGCACAGTTGCCGGTGTCGTAGGAAGTTATATGACAAAATAATTTCAAATCTTATTTGCAATCACTAATCTTGAAGCAGAATTCGGATAGTTGTTTAGTGTAGCCTTATTTATTATTCTACCATTCAATGAACTGTAAGAATTTTGTAAATAGAAAATCCGATTCTGAAAAAGGGCAAAGATAATCTATTGCATATATCAAGCTTTATGTTACTAGATTGAATTTCTCGCTAACTAGTGTTAAAAACTTAAAATATACTGCTGATATTACAAAATTCTGTGGACAACAAATGCAGAAACCTGGCATTAATGTTATTGTGGTAATGTATATCAAAAAGCTTTATACTTTCAGTGCTATTTTGTATACTTTATGGAAGCCTGTAAGATTATTGTAATACTTGCATTTTGTATATTGTGTTTTTTGTTATGGATTTTCAAATTTATCGCTTTGTTTTGTAGTTAAGTAGACAGTAGTTGATGATTTATATATGTAGACTGTGTTTACTCTAATGACATTTCTATGTATTGATTGCTTGATAGTTTGTCAAATGTGGATTTGCCGGTGGAAATTTTCCTACTCACATATTTCCTTCACTTGTTGGAAGACCTATCTTGAGATCAACGGCAAAGATTGGAAACATCGAATTGAAGGTGCGCTTTGACCTTTTTTAATTATGATATATTCTGATATAGAAATTTCATTTTGACAATTGTCAAAAATGGCGATGATGTATGAATTATAATGACAATGTGTAAACTGTATTTTGTTGTTATTTTAAGAATTGTAAAATCATAACCTTTTACAATTGCTGGACATCACCACTGGCTTAGCCAGTGGTGATGTGGCTCCAGCCAGTGGTGATGTCGGTAAGATATTTGACCGCAAATCAGTATGTGCGAGGTTCAAATCCTGTGTTCGCCCGTCACAGACATCGCTATTGCTTTCGCTCTCTACCATGTTTAGTATCATACAAGTCAGGTGCGGTGACTACACAGTCAAGTGTCATATAGATCTCACGCGAAAGGCAGCCTAAGGAGTGACGTCACCATCTAGAGTAATGCAGATATTATTGACGTCCCTGACATCATCCTTGGATAAGGAAACGCACTTGAAACCTTTATTATTATCATTATTGTTATTGCTGCTTTTGATAGACGTGATGCGGCTAGAATGGTCCACCTAATATTATATTTTTACTTCTGGCGGTAATTTCTGTACAAGAAAATTCGCATTATTTTTTGAATGTCTCTCGTAATATTATGAGTCTGTGAGTATCATTAGATGCTTAGAATTTTTAATTGTTATACAGAATCTTTGGCTGTGGCCAGTGGTTATGTCGGTAAGATATTCAACCGCCGATTAGTATGTGCATGTTTCAAATCCTGGGCTCTCCCGTCATTGACATCACTTTCGAGTGAGGAAACTGATGTTAGCATTATTAGCTTTAGCCTTTTTTACCAGGGAACTCTAAATTAACTAACCAAGAACTGCTCATGCTTTGTAAGAATTGAACAGTGTTATTACATAGGAAAGAACTATTAAACAATCTCAGAAGCAGTAACGTTCCTGCAGAGTCTACATCTTGGTGAGTAATGGAGTAGGCTACTCATTAAGCAGTGTTAATGGAAGACTGAGCATGTGCTTGAAAGTTGAAATCTGTCATACGATGTAGCTCTAAACGAGAATGAATTGAATTGCATGTTTTATTATGGCTTTTGATTGAACTTTGATAAACCAGTATGCACCGTTGTGTAGGACCTGATGTTTATTCGTGTTTCATTATGACGTTGGATTAAACCAGTTTGCATCATTGCTGTAGGACCTGATGTTTATTCATGTTTCATTACGTCGTTGGATTAACTTTGGTAAACCAGTATGCACCGTTGTGTAGGACCTGATATTTATTCATGTTTCATTATGTCGTTTGATTGAACTTTGATAAACCAGTATGCACCATTGCTGTAGGACCTGATGTTTATTCATGTTTCATTACGTCGTTTGATTGAACTTTGATAAACCAGTATGCACTGTTGTGTAGGACCTGATGCTGGGTGATGAAGCCAGTGAGTTGAGGTCTATGCTGGAAGTCTCCTATCCGATGGAGAACGGAATAGTTCGTAGCTGGGAGGATATGATCAGTCTATACAAGTACACTTTTGGACCGGAAAAGCTGAATCTTGATCCTAAGAACTGCAAAATCCTGCTGACTGAACCTCCGATGAATCCAACAAAGAACAGAGAAAAGATGGCCGAGGTAGGATCAATCATTGTCTGTGGTTACATTTTATAATCATATGTATGCTGATTAACTTGATTATTGCTGCTTGTTGATGGTAGCTGAACGATGAAGTTGGGATAGTTATAAGTGCAAGTGTATGCACTTGAAATAATTTTTGATTGCATTTTCTACAATATTTGTAATATTATGTACGACAGATGGTAATTCAACATTATTAGTATTTTACTTCAAGACGTTTTGATTTTTATGCAATAGTTTGGTAGCTAACTGGAGATATCAATATATGCTAAAGTAGTGGATATATTCTAAAAGTACAGCCCCATCTCTTCATTGAATTGTCTTTATTTGTACACAGTGTTTTTGAAGCTAATTTGTGTATTAATTAATATTTGTTAACTTCATTATCGAATTCGTAACTGAGCGATGGATGTTGATTGGTAGTTTGATTTTACTTGACAGTTTCTGATTGGTGGTTTGATTGTATATTACGCAGGTCATGTTTGAGCAGTTTCAATTTCATGGCCTGTATATTGCAATTCAAGCTGTGCTCACTCTGTATGCTCAAGGTTTGTTTTTATGTTTATAAAATAAATAGTACATGTGTTTTCTGTGAACTGTGTGATCATAAGCTACTGGTCGGTGGTGTGGTATTACCTTACCACATAACTGAAAGTGGTCATTTTTTATATTTTCCATTGTTATATAATAATAATTAGTTAATTTAAAAGTACTATGGGATTGACAGATATTTTGGACAAAGGTTTGACTAGCATTTGTTTTGTATGTGATATGTTACTATGTTTTATTATGTATTGAATCTATCGATATTCGTTCAGGTCTACAGACGGGTGTGATTGTTGACTCGGGTGATTGAGTGAATGTGTTGCTATGTGTTACTATGGGTTGTTATGCGTTGCTATGTGTTGCAATGTGATGCTATGTGTTCAGGTCTACGGACGGGTGTTGTTTTGGACTCTGGTGATGGAGTGAATGTGTTGCAATGTGTTGTTATGTGTTGCTATGTGTTTCAATGTGTTGCTATGTGTTACTATGTGTTGCTATGTGTTACTATGTGTTGCTTTGTGTTGCTTTGTGTTGCTATGTGTTCAGGTCTACAGACGGTTGTTGTTGTTGACTCTGGTGATGGAGTGAATGTGTTGCTATGTGTTGCTATGTGTTAGTATGCGTCACTATGTGTTACTATGTGTTGCTATGTGTTCAGGTCTACAGACGGGTGTTGTTGTTGACTCTGGTGATGGAGTGACGCACATCTGTCCTGTGTTCGATGGTTTCTCGCTTCCTCATCTCACTCGTAGGCTGGACATTGCTGGACGTGACATCACTAGATACCTAATCAAGGTTCTTCTTCTCTCTGGTTCTTCTTATCATCATCATCTTCCCATAAATTCCAGTTTAATCGGGGTCGGGATACGAAT
This sequence comes from Enchytraeus crypticus, assembly GCA_905160935.1. Taxonomy (NCBI): domain Eukaryota; kingdom Metazoa; phylum Annelida; class Clitellata; order Enchytraeida; family Enchytraeidae; genus Enchytraeus; species Enchytraeus crypticus. The sequence goes on along the minus strand of CAJHZI010000500.1, from coordinate 1,418,561 downwards.
AGACCTTCTCCAGTCCTCCCTTTCCCACACCATATCATCAGTCAATCCCCAATTAAAATTGCCTGATGAGGGATTTCGCATAATGTCAATCTGGGTGGCACTTCAGGTCTTCTCCACCCCTACAGGGCGCGATTCCCCTAACCTTGTGGTCCAGGGCCCCATACGCCATGCACTGATACTTTTGAAGTTTATCAATTCGTTTAAGTTCTGGTTCTTCTTGAATGTCTTAATAGCATAAGGGTAACGTCATGAAGTTTTAAATGACAAATCCTAAGGTGTATTGAACCCTCATGGGTTCGAATCCCAGCCGCAGTAAGCTGAGAGTAAAATCTCGGACATTCACTGGACTGATTATACGGAAAATGGTCTAAATTGCCTAACGGATTAAACATGTGGTTTTAAAAGTGATAGATATCAACATAGTTGATTATTCACTATAATGCGTGTTTACTTTACTTCTTACGTACAATAGTAATTAAATCAATATTTATATTTCAGCTGTTCTATACTGACTGCTTCGTGGTGTTAAATAGACAATTATATAACCTAGTGACGAAGGCCACAACTGATGTGGATTATGAATGACTAATTTGTATATAAAATATTCATTGCTACCTGGCTGATATCTGTGTAAATCACTTTTTACTATCACATATAGTTGTGGGCAGGGGCAATTCTACATATTTCGAACATACGCAGGAAATTTTTTCTGAGCCTATTTGGGGAATCTTGAATATTCTTTGCAAATTTCATAAGAGAGTAAGTTATAAATCTACTAAAATCAGTCTTTTTTGATTGTATCAAGTGACAAAACATTAAAATCTTGATTGAATTCAGACTTGGCTTGAAGTTCTGGTTCTATTATAGAATTTTCTTAAAGTTATATAACTTCTCACATGTCGTGTCTTAGATACTTACAAGTTATCAAAATAAAGCAAGTATTTAATTCATTGCTGACTGGAATAATTACTTGGAATGGAGACCAAAAATGTCGTTAGATGAAACGACATTTTTATGATTATATAATTTTAAGTGTAGTGATCTAAGTTCTCTTTAAAGATGCGAGACCAGCAACTAAGCGTATGACTTTCTACTCTATACTGTCTGTCTGAATCAATTGAACACTGCACTTATGTCTAGTCTTTTTAAAATTAAATCTTTGTTGAACTTTAGTGATGTGCCTATAGACATGTTATTCTGGTGATTTAAATCTGCGTGCAGTAGTATTTTCCATTTAGATGTCTGTGAGTGACCGTCAGATGAAGAACGTTAAACTTGATTGTGTTGCATCGGTGTGTTTATGTTACAGCTGCTGATACGTGTTTGTCCTACAGCTGCTGACATGTGTTTGTCCTACAGCTGCTGATATGTGTTTGTGTTACAGCTGCTGATATGTGTTTATGTTACAGTTGCTGATATGTGTTTGTCCTACAGCTGCTGACATATGTTTGTCCTATAGCTGCTGATATGTGTTTATGTTACAGCTGCTGCTGCTGAGAGGTTACGCGTTCAATCACTCTGCAGACTTTGAGACGGTGAGGCAGATGAAGGAGAAGCTGTGCTACGTGGGATACGACATTGAGCAGGAGCAGAAGCTCGCCTTAGAGACTACCGTACTGGTGGAGCAGTATACTGTGCGTATCATCTCTCGCTTATTTTCTCCTCCTATGTTCTTTCTTATTTTGGTTTCCCTTTCCTCACCCCTCTGTATTGTTGTATGTTAGTATTATTCAATCCCCTATTCTCAAATAGCGGATTGAGTGGTGGTGTGGTGTAGGACAGAGAGGATTTGAGGCAGTCTATTTGTATCTCGACCCTGGTTAAACTGGGATTCAAGGGAGGATGATGATAATGATGATGATGTCGATATGTATATTAAACATTTGAACGAAACGCTGAGGTGTATGAGTTTACATGCTTGTGTGAATGAAGTTTTGTAGAGTACTGTATACGCTGCATGATGAAAGCTCCAATAGAATAGTTTCCATTTATAAAGCATACTGGTAAAAGAGGCTAATGTTAACGTCAGTATTCTCACTCAAATGCGATGTCAATATGTCAATGACGGGTGAGCCCAGGATTTGAACCCTGCACATACAGATTCACGGTCAAATATCTTACCGACATTGCCACTGGCTCCAACCAATTACTGTAAAAACTGTCATCATAACATACTGTTTACTTCCTGTAAGCTGTCATAAAAGCTTGTCATCAGTAGAACAGTTTCTTCTCGGTTGACCGGTCCAGTCGTTGCATGCTTGCCTGTTATGCAGGAAGATGCTGGTTCGGTTCCCAGTCAGATCTAGAGCTTTGTTATCATCCTTGTAATAGGCTAATAGGCATATATAGATTTTTGGTTATGGGGAGATGTGGAACCATTCGAGGTTTAATTTCGGCTTAACCTAGATAACGTAGCGACATATATATCGCTGTTTTACGCTGCAAACCTTAAAAAATACAAATATAAATGTACAATATAATGTTATAACTACGCAATGAAAGTTTAATTCCTGTCGTCCGTATCATTGATATTTTTGTTGGCATAAATATTGTAGTTCATAATTAATTAAATTTATCAATTATGATAAAATATTATATTATGTAGATGCTAATCTGTTGGTGTCCTGCTCGATAGCCCTAGGGCTCCTAAGGAAGCCACAAACCATTGCTCACTGTCAGTTTATTGTATATTATTATGTTATTTTGTAAAGTGTAGAGGTTTGAAATAAATAAACAAATAAAACTTACTATCATTTAAATCTAAGGAACATCATCCTCGTATGCTTTCACGGACGCCGCTCTACAGGCTACTTGACTTACTCATAAAAGAAGAGCTTTAATAACATTTGCATGTGATGTTATTGTTATATTATTTTGTAAACTGTAGTGATTTGAAATAAATAAACAAATAAATAAATAAATTTATATTCAGCATGTTCTAATTGCCATCATCAGTCAATACAACTGTGTGGCCAGGCTATTTAAGATTCTAACTAAACGTCGGTTCTATGCTATGTCAATGCAGTTACCGGATGGTCGTGTGATCAGAGTGGGAGGAGAGAGATTCGGAGCCCCTGAGGTTCTCTTCCAGCCACATCTGATCAACGTCGAGGGCGTAGGCATCGCCGAGCTGCTCTTCAACACCATCCAGGCGGCTGACATCGACACGAGACCAGAGTTCTATAAGCACATCGTGCTCTCCGGTGGCTCGACGATGTTTCCAGGTCTGCCCAGTCGACTGGAGAGAGAGATGAAGCAGCTGTACCTCGAGAGGATTCTCAAGGGAGACACCGAGAAGCTTGCTGTACGTTGTCGTTGATTTACAGTTTTTTTGGACTACCAATGCTTTAGGGAGAGAACTATGTTTATTTCAATACATTCAAAATATGCAGTGACATATACAAACAAGGCTGTCAAAGAGGTCACGAGTAACCTATCTAGTTGACCACCTCTCAATCATACAAATTGAAAAATAAGTAGGCAAACGGAAAAAACATGCAATACAAGTAAAAGAAATAACAGTTGATAAAGTTTTAAATAATAGCATAGGAATTTAAAAAGAGAAAGAGGATTTAATTAAGTAAATAATAATTTTGATACCTAGGATTGTCTACAGATTATTGTAATGGGTGGAAAGTCAATGTTATGAAGGATATTCTAAAGGCAAACCTTAGCAGAAATTTACTTTGCGGTAAGCTATCTTAAATCATAAAGGTTGCTGTGTTCTTGCTAAAAAATATTCAATTACTGTTTCATTTCAATTTTCTTCGGTGTCTACGTTTTGATACCCTAGATGTAATTTTTTATGAGTAATTTCAATTAATGTTTGTCTTCCTTGTTAAAAACAGTGCCTGATAAATAGCTTAGATATGGATGATCTTTATCCAATGCTCTAAAATACAGCTACTCTGAGACATATTAACAGTATTAATTTCATACACCACAGTGACATCATTATACTGCATTTGCCTAGTACATTTTTATAATTCTATCTTAAGAGATCTTTGTATAAGCTTGAAGTTTCTTAATCTTATATAATTAATCACAGAAATTGAGGTTTTATAATATTGGTGGCTGTCAACTAGATAATTTGGCTGTCAACTAGATAGGATTTAATTATGTTCTTTGATGACCCATTTGTATGTGTAATTTTGTATCTCATGCTTTGATGATAGTGTCATTATACATAGTAACTTTTATTTGTTAATATATGTATTTTTATTGTTTTGTTTGAGCAGAAATTTAAGATTCGTATTGAAGACCCACCGCGCAGGAAGCACATGGTGTTCATGGGGGGTGCGGTGCTCGCAGACATCATGAAGGACAAGCCCGAGTTTTGGATGTCAAGAGCGGAGTATCAGGAACAGGGATTAAGGGTGCTGCAGAAACTCGGACCAAGTTCTCGCTAGTTTCGCCCAAACTTTGTGCAAGATAATTAGTAGATGATTTCTATCTATCTAGCGCTGTGCCCAGTGGCAGGTTCTAGGAAAAGCAGATTTATATGCAAGGTTTCTGCGGTGACATTCCTACCTAATGCTTCTCTCAGTTTTCTAGCAGCTTGTTCGTATTTTTCACAAACTTGGTGACCTAAATATTTATTGTTCACGTTAAGTTTGAGGTGTTCGATTGTGTGAATGCAATTAGTGTATTGTTTTATCGTTTTGAAGAATATTAATTGGTACTATAGAGAAACAACTGACCTATAATGTAATTGATGTCGTCTTGAATGAGCATGTCACATATTTATGGTATTGTATTAAAATTGTTGAAAACGAGAAAAATGCTAAAGTATATCTCTTCATAAAACTGCCAATCTCTGTAAGGATAGTTTTATTGTGATATTCAATGCAAGCTTATCATTGATTTGTTGAACTTTTGATATGGTATTTTTCTTGGGGTGCATATAAAAAATAAGACAGACGTATAATTTATTATTATAATCTTTCTCTGTTCACATACTTAGTAATTAGTTTCGAAAATTTCTGCATAACTATAAATGAAGAGTTGAGTCATACAAAAATTCTATATATCTGTTGGACTTCTTTATTACTGTTTAGATCATAGAAATTTATAGTGCAGATTAGACTATAATAGTATATATAATGTAGAATACTTTAAAAGCAATACCGAATTGTTTCCTTAATAATTTTCATTTTCTAATATTTCTGTCACTTGAACAAATTGTTACATAGGCATATCCTAGGGTCTATGGTTGTGTCTAGGGTTTGGGGAAGGGTTGTGGTTATTTCTAGGAGATATTTAGGATTTATGAAATGGTTGTTGTCTTCAAATACGGTCGGTATCTAATGTCTAGTAGTATCTGTTAGTATGATATAAATTAGTATCCCGTAGAACACTTGATATTCAGTAATGTTCATGAAACTGATCAGACTAAACAATAGTTGTTTGTATTGTAGATGTTTCTACTAAAATTTTGAATTTTACTTGTTAATTATGTGTACAACAATACGCCATTAGCGTACTATTGGCAAGCTATTGCTATTAATTTCGAAAATATTTATGTAAAATTTGTGTACATGTATGTAATTTAGAAATTATTTGTTTTTATACTAGAAGTGTATAATATTTAGAACCAACTACACCCTCAGCAAAAGTATACTTTCTATAATTTACTGTAAAATGCGATTTGATCATAAATGCTAATGAAATGAAATTGTACAATGAAACAATATGAATAAAGTAAAACATGGAGCATATTATCATACAAGTATTATCGTGTTAACTGTATTTGTGCAACAATACTTCTATCTAATCATGCAATATCAAATAGTATTGTATGCAATAAACGTCACACAATTATGCAGGCATTCACTGCATTTCTGATGAGTCTTAAACATGCATATAATTGCTTCCTGACTCTGTAAATGTTATGTTATGTTGTGTTATTATTTGTTCTGTAGTAATTCAGCTAATAACAACATCACATTTAGAATCCATAGTGTACATACAACAAACTTTGTTAAAATTGTATCACTGTACAATAATTAATAATATCAAAGAATTTGTAATTATATATACAGCTAAATCAATAATTATTAATTAAAACCCCCACAACAACAATGAGCACTTAACATATAGCGACATTGTCAAACGGTAAAATTTAGACCGCCATCATTCTTCAATGACACAATTTAATAATTTATGCTTTGGATGTAACAGTTATTCAAAAATATAAATTTTATTCAGTCTTGCCTATAATATTTCTATGTAACATTTTCAATGTGAGAGCTTGGTTGCTTTAGTCTGCTGTAACCTGGACACAGCATGTAGTATGTATGAACTAAGAGTAGCAGTTTGGGGAATTCTGATTGATAATGCTAATTACTTGACAGAATAGTTAAACATATCCGAACAATACATCAAAATAAAGTCTCTAGAAGCATTTAATAATGGGGAAAAAATCAAATAAAATAAAAATATATCTTCTTGAAATCATTCATAATAAAAATAATTTCTAGCGTTCATTAATAGCTTTTGCATAGTCATATTTGGACGTACATGTATTTGGAATTCTGTGAATTTCATTTGTTGGCTAATTAAATCTTGAGCACTTATAACGAACAAGAAATGAACAAGAACCAGGTATACTGCAACTTTTTCAACTTTATCTTCAAAATAACGAAAGTTATCATTATCAAATACTAAAATAATATTCAAACTCATCCGAAATATGAGCTTATATTTTAAACGTGATACATCCCGCTAATAAATGAATGTTTCATCTATTTGTAAAATCAAATCACTCTAATATTTATACTACCACATAAGTATTCTTCATGAAGATTACTAGCATTACTAACAAAAATTTAAAGAGGTCTACTATTAATAAAGATGCTATTTTTAATCCATTTTTCATCATCATTAGACAAGACATCAGATACGGATACCTCTTAGAGAATTGCCCGACTGGCACTAATATTTACGAAGTTTAAAGATAAATGATGCAAATGATAAAATGGTTAATAACAAATAGCGCTGCTCAAAAAGAGTGCGAGTTATGTCATACACGTTAATAACAACCACTGAAAGATCGCTGATTCGTCACCTAATATTGACTACACAAGATAACATTACGTGGAATGTTATAGTCATCCACGCAATACATCTAATCACACGACGAAGTATTTGGAATAATGCAGATGAAGAGTCACTGTAATGACAGAGTATTAATAAATATCAATCAATAAACCAGTGAACACTCAATGTGTTAGTACTGTTGCTTAAATCTCTTAGCCATTTCACAGTATAGCTTAGCTCAAGCTGACATACACAAGTTGATAATCTTATATAATAGAATCAATCAATGGTGATTAAATGAGAATTGAACGTTCGGTTTATCACCTGAAGGTGATTTCAGAAACGTCTCGATTTCCAAATGAGTCACAGCCTAATACAATGGAATAGCCTCGTATATAAACCCTAGACCCAACGTACTGTAACAGTCGCACCCACATGCAGAAGTATTTGTAAAATGCTAGAAATCTGCTTGTTTTTGCCCGCATGACCAACTAGCCTGAAGTAGTTTTTCTATAAAACAGCCGTCATCAGAATAGAGACAAGCCTTGATTCGTCAAATCAAACACATTAGTAGACATTACATTGACACATTAAGTAGAGTTACAACAGTGTGTACGTTTGCAGTTTCACAATTGTAATGTGATCTATGCAATTACATACATGTGCACTACAAGTATACATGTATATCCTGCGTATGGACACACATACTGTATATATACACTGTGTTTTTTATAACTGATACCCCAAATTGTTTTCACAATAAAGTCGTAAGAAGTGGACCCATGTTCTTGATATTTACAGTACGTGACCAGCAGCCAATTCTACCAAACACAGAGAAATTTCGTTTGAATATCTTTAATAACGTGAAAGTTATAGTTTTGTAAATAGGAGTGGGGTTAGATAAGAAATTTTCAGTACAGGATTACGGGCGTGTTACATGCAGTGTAAATTTACCTCTATAAAAATAATAGCGAACACGTCACAAAATTTCTGCTAATGCTATTTTGAAGAGCAATCACTTCTTTGTAAAATGACGTAAAACACCTTCTGATATGTTCTTAATTGACAAAATTATTGAACTTTTAAGCATGCAATGCATCCCTAGGTACACCTGTTATCACCGCAGCCACTGCAGCGGCGTCCTAGGACCACAGTTAAAATGACTTATTCGTTTATTCTCTTCATGCAATGCATGCATTAAAAGTTCAATAACTTTAGCAATTAAGAACATATCAGCAAGTATTTTACGTCGTTTTGAAAAGATATGATTGCTCTTCAAAATAGCATTAGCAGAAATTTTAATTTGCGTGTTAGCTAATATTTTTTATAGAGATAATGTACGCTAAATGTAACACGCCCGTAATCCTGTATTGGAAATTTCTTATCTGACCCCACTCCTATTCGCGAAACTATAACTTATTAAAGATATTCACGTTATTAAAGATATTCAAACGAAATTTCTCGATGTTTTGTAGAATTGGCTGCTGATCAAGTGCAATAAATTTCAAGAACATCGGTCAAATTCTTACGACTTTATTGTTAAAACAATTTGGGGTATCAGTTATAAAAAACACAGTGTATGTATGTATGTATGTATGTATGTATATATATATATATATATATATATATATATATATATATATATATATATATATATACATATATATATATATATATATATATATATATATATACACAGAAATACACAGGACAACGGGAAGCCACCTCCGAAGCCATACTTTTCTCAAGCTAAATAAGGTATGATAAGGTAAGCTACATAAGGTATGATAAGGCATAGATTTTGTGAAGGGATTAACTTGTTGATCTAAGGAGAGCTCTTACGGAGAAAAAAGCAGACTTTGAGTATGAATATGAACCTTGAACCTGCCACTTGGCAGTGCACTGAAGAAGAAGAAATACACAACTGCGCCTGTTCAGTGTACGCATACAGGCAAAAACAGGTGTAGACAGTATATTGCTTAACATGACCTAGACATAAACATCCAAGAAGCATTGTTCTCGACCATATGTACGTAAACATCAAGTATTTTTAGTACTATACAACTTAGCAAAAGGGATAACACACTTGGACCACATTCCAGAGGTTCCTATATATCATCATTCAGGTTCAGCTACATACTGACAGCTTCTTCTAACATCTTTCTAACAACGATTCCCGTAGATTTAAAATCGCTTGACATCTATACCATACCTGGACTGTTTTAGGTAAGAGAATATATGTATTACTGAAACTGAAACTAACATTTTAAAATCATTATTAAAACGTAAACGTCCGTACACTTTATCCATAATCATATATATTATATTATATTACAGCCATCCAAACAACGGGTCACATATCTTACTTGTGCAAGAAATCTCAATAAACTATATTCCATTTTACAGTTACTTCCGTCCAATATCCTGCTCAAAAACGTAACAAGGTTATGTTAGAGCGGCATGTTAGGACAAACCGTCCCAGATACTGCACACTGTACACAGTATTATTACTATAATTATTATTATTAACAATGGAAACTTCTACAGCAGAGTCATAACCAAACTCTTCTGTCTTCGAGACTGCTTTACAGATAATTTAATTGCGACAATAATTAGTTACACTAACGATGGCTGGTCTTGCAAGACTTTGACTTGAATTAATGAAAATCTTAAACATTATTAGAAACAAAGAAGAGTCTAGTTCTAACTGTCACAGATGAATATAGATCTAAATTTCACAGGTGAGACTAATCTAACTGTCACACATGAGTCTAGCTCTAACTTAACTGTCTTTTGAAGAGTTCGTTAGACCGTTTGGGGAGTAAATTAACAGAACTAAACTTAATCCTAGCTCGATCTAGAGAACTGTCAATTGGATAAATCATGGTTTTTCACATCATCAAACACAGAGTTGTTAGAAGGTCGAACTTGTAGAACGACAGCATAAAAGTGGGCCTTAAAACAAGCATGTCAATGCTTTACGATCTAGTAATGTTAGTATTATTACATTATCATAAATATTAGCATTTATTTGCTAAATAGGAGGATATGAGTTCTGTTCTCAGACAATCCTTGTGGTGTGAAAAACTGCTAAATTTAGTCAAACATATGCGAGTTGTTCTGAATATACATGTACAAGAACCATGTACTATATAGACCCACTATTATTTCTAAATTTAATAAATTCTTTAATAGATTTATTCAATTTCATCAAATATCAATAAACTTTTTATCAGAAACATTTGTCTCATACATTATAAGCTAGCCCAGCGTGAGCATATGAGACTTCTGCTGCATACTAATTAGACAAAGACGAGAAATTCATCATCATCTTCCATTCAATCCCTAGTACTAGTACTAGTAGTACTACTATTACTAGTACCAATAGTACTACTATTACTAGTACCAATAATACTACTATTACTAGTACCAATAGTATTACTATAGTATTACTAGTACCAATAGTACTACTATTTACTAGTACTAATAGTACTACTATTACTAGTACCAATAGTACTACTATTACTAGTACTAATAGTACTACTATTACTAGTACCAATATTACTACTATTACTAGTACTAATAGTACTACTATTACTAGTACTAGTAGTACTTACTGATAACCACAATGTCTGCAATTCTGCTAATAACTGCGTCTCCGCCTAGCGCCAACTCTGAAAATGGAGCCAAAGAGACAGTGCAAATATCGGTCCTACCTATAATCTACAATATAGATATAAATTACCATAGTTATTACTATAATTATATTTATATAAATAACTATTTTGCTAATTTCAAACATCGTTCACAAAACCGAAGAGTGCTAAGCAAGAATTTTCCTTAACTAAGCGTCTTTCACTATGAGCATGTTTTACTGACTATGTAGGTATTTTACAAAATAAATTATACATTTCCTTCGGTTAATGCTAGACGAGGACAAATAACCCATGACTGGAGCATTCAATACATTTTCCTATACCTGGCATAAATACACCTATCAAATCCAATATAACGTCGATAACAAGATCAATAACAGATGGACAATGGTATAATCAATAATCGAAAAACACAACGTGCAGTTTGCTATAATATTTTCAGTCTTGTTTGTTGCATATACCCGCACTATGTTTCAATTTCTTCAACAGTGTTGCTCTTTTCTACAACATATCAATCAAATATAATTAATGATATCAATAAACACAAATTTTAACATGAGCAGCAATTGATTACAGCAGCTGCTGGTTTATAATTCAATCTTGAAATAACTATCATATATATTTAGATTTTCTCTTCAACTAACTTTTTTTAAAAATCGGTTTCAGTTAATCAGTTTGCAGAAGGTGTGTATTGTGGGGACGTACCTGACATCATCTTTGAATGAAGAAACGGAAGTTTGGCTCTTAGTATTTACTATTTTTATTATGCCATCATCCTTGGACAAGGAAATAGACGTTAAACCATAATTACTATTACACAACAGTTACAATATTAATTATATATTTAAAATAATATTTATAATGTTGGTAATCTTCTTCTTCAGTGCACTGCCAAGTGTCAGGTTTAAGGTACATATTCATACTCAAAGTCTGTTTTATCGCTCCATAAGAGCACTCCCTAGATCAACAAGTTAATCCCTTCACAAAGTCTATGCCTTATCCATACCTTATGTAGCCATAGCTTGGGAATAATATGGCTTCTGAGGTGGTATCCCTTTGCCTTCCTCAGTTAGGTGGATTACTTACCATTTAATCCTGGAGGAAAAATTTTATGGTGAGGTGGGTCCCCTCTTGCCATCCTCAGCTCCTGCCTTTAGTCGCCTCTTACGTACACGCGGCATATTGTTTGCGGTTGCCCTATTCTGCAGTGGTCCAACCAGACCCGAGCACAACACGGGGCAATGTTGGTATTATATTAGTTAAAATGGTATTGGGATAAACAGTAAGAAGCTAGATTGATAGCTTAGCACATGAACTAAACAGAAGAAAAAGCTTTTTGCAACTCTAGGCAACATTTTCAATTCTTCCAGTTATTGTCACTCATACCTGGCTCAGCTTCACTTCGTTGTTGTTGTTGTTTACCCACGACACCAGCAGAAATTTCATCATCATTATTACAGACGCCACTGGAAGATTGCGTGACCTGTGACAAATTTTCGCCCAGGCCATTGCTAGCTGAGACCGCATCTACGCTAAATAAATCCAAACTGTCGCTCAAACCATCCGTAACCACGCCAGTGGGAACTTCTATCGCTGACGGAATGTGTCTATTAGAGAATTGACTGCTGGATGTATCACTCGGTTTCTTTTCATCCAGTTTTCCGGAACTGGATGCTTTAACGGAAATAATTTCATCTGCATTTCCTACAAGAAGTTGCTTACCCATTTCATCGAGATCATCGTCGCTTCTGCCGTCGCTTGAAGCAGCGTCACAATGTTCATTTACTTGACTTTCAGTATTGCTGCTCGATTGCTCAGTGGTTGATGCTTTAAGGACGGCTTGCTCAATGGATGATGACACATAAGCTGCTACGTCGTTTACATCATCATTTATTATATCTTCCTCTGCTTTGTTCTCGTACACTTGGTCTTTACCAGAATTGCTTTCAGATTCTTTGCTTATATCACATATTACATCTGCGTCGGATAATTCAGTCAAATCCAATTTTCTAGCCACAGCGTCAACAGAGAATCCAGTCTTCTCGTCAGCCTGTGCCGCGTTCTCTGAGGCATCTGGTGCTAGTGCAGAGTTCGATGATCCCAAAAGATCCCTTGCAATGGAAAAATCTGTCTCCTCTAATCTTTTCACCACCGCTTCATCGCCCAACGGCAATCCAATCTCCGCACTGACCAAGCTCTGAGCCTCTCCTGTAGCAGAGGACTTGGAATGATCCTCGAGTGGAGAGAGAGCATCCTCGAATACTGGAACAAGGTGCCCATGACCCTGACTGGACACCACCGGTGAAGCTGGTAGATCTACCGGTATCTTACGCTTAGGAAGATCCTCCGCGTCTGTCGTTTCTGTAGCCAGTGTTTGGGAAGAGCTCGGAGGTGGATCATCCTGTCGTATGGCTGACTCTTGGGTAAATGCGGGCGACTCGAGAGATTGACAGCGTGAAGAGAATTGTAGAGAAAGGTTCATTCTGTGTCGTCGCTTCTGTTCAGCCTCGTCAACGCTCTGAGTGTGGACTGTGTCCAACTCCATCACCAGAGCTGGTGCTGTACTACTCTCTTCTTCCGCAACTTCCTCTTTTCCATATTCCTTTCTTTCTGCTTCACATTCATGATTCAGTTTTTCTGCATTATTTGGAACGTCTATTTCCTGATCATTTGGTTTCAATGTTTCTGCTTTATTTTCATCTGCTCCTTCATGATGTTCCTGCATATATGTACAACGTAGTTGTGTTAATATAAGAAAATATCGCTAACAATATCATCATCATCATCATCATCCTCCCTTGAATCCCAGTTTAACTAGGGTCGGGATACGAATAATAATGATAATATACAATAATATTTCAATGATAATATTATATGATGTTTACCTTCTGATAATTATAATTAGTCTTTGGAGAATTATAATTAGTCTTTGGAGTGCTAATAAAATATAAATACTGCATCGTTAAGTGTGTATTAATTTTCCAGAACTTAATTCTCGTATTAGTGATGGCCCAAATGGTCATAGTATAATTCATATTAATGGATTGATAACTTTTTAGTGTCCCTTACGAATAAAAGTACCACCAAATACCACCATCATTACAAATTACTATTCTAAATTTATTTATATGCACCCAGACAAGGTTTAGATTTAATCTGGAGTTTTAAAGTTACATAGACAAAAACACTGCCCGAAAACTATCACTTCAGAAATGCTAATTCATTCCTAAAACCTACGACTAATAAGGTACGGTACACGATCTGATTAATCAATGGTGTGCTCATCAGGAGCGAGATCCTGAGTGCATAAACTTAACTATTTACCTATAAATCACTGAGAATATCACATTATTATCATATATTTATCTATCATATATTTTTTGCAATTATTACCTCATTGAACTTATTCCTTTACTGGTGATAGAAAAATAAAAGCTTCCTAATCAAACCAACTAATTACGTACTCATTATAGTTTCATTTATTAATTTACTACAAAGTATCTCTCTCTTAGTGCACTGCCTGCTGGCACGTCCATGGTATATAACGCCTCCACTCATCTCAATCATCCGTTTTCCTCTTCATGTCCATATACGAGTGGATCTTTAAATCATCTATAACACTCCTTCCTGTGGGGATTCTGCTTATGACCAGGTGGGCCTCCTATGTCTTCCTCTACTTCGACTAACATTTTAAAGTATATTCTAATATTTTCAATTTCTCAATTACGCTTATTACTAGCCATATATGACAGATTGATTCGAAAAATAACCATAGCAAAAATAAAGAATTGGAAGCTCTCTCTCTCTTAGTGCAATGCCTACTGGCACGTCCATGGTATATAACGCCTCCACTCTTCTCTGTCGTCCGCCTTACTCTTCATTTCCACATAATTGGAAGCAACATTGAAATAATGAAATGAGTGAAAAGAATGAGTGCTAGAGTAACCTCGACGATGAAAGGTCTCTCAGTCGAGGTGATGGAGCTGAGCTGAGCTATCGATGACGCAGGGTCGCTCGTGTCCTGAGCCGACTCGAGCTCGTCTCGCTGTCTCGCCAGCTCGTGATTGTGCGCCATCTGCAGGTAGATGTCGCTCAACAGTCGCTTCTGCTGTTCCGCGTAGTCTCTAACACCCTGTGCACAACATATCAACATCCAAAGTCTCTAACACCCTGCGCATAACATATCAACATCCAAAGTCTCTAACACCCTGCGCACAACATATCAATATCCAAAGTCTCTAACACCCTGCGCACAACATATCAACATCCAAAGCCTCTTAACACCCTGTGCACAACATATCAACATCCAAAGTCTCTAACACCCTGTGCACAACATATCAACATCCAAAGTCTCTTAACACCCTGCGCACAACATATCAACATCCAAAGTCTCTTTAACACCCTGCGCACAACATATCAACATCCAAAGTCTCTAACACCCTGTGCACAACATATCAACATCCATAGTCTCTAACACCCTGTGCACAACATATCAACATCCATAGTCTCTAACACCCTGTGCAACGAATTATCTTAATACGATCAACGCTCGCAGAACATATCAACATACCAACATCATCATCATCTTCCCTTGAATACCTGTTTATTTTGGGTCGGGATAAAAATACAAATCTATATCATAATATAATATCATATATATATATATATATATATACATACATACATATATATATATATATATATACATGTATATATATATATATATATATTTTTATATATACATACACATATATATACATATATATTTATATATATATACATGTTTATATATATATATATATATATATATATATATATATATATATATATATATATATATATATATACATATTATATATTTAATATTATAAATTTACATATAAGATCAACATATCAACGAGATTAATTACTAAACAAGTAGGAACGGAATAAACATGCTCAAAAGGGAATCGGGTGAAAAGGAGAGACCCAGTTCCTAGATCCATTAAATCAGGATTAAGAAGTATAGGATTCAAATTAGCACATGTACCATCACGGGCATAGTTTAGAGACAGAAAACTGACGTTAAAATAACCTTTAGGCCTATAAAATTTTAAGACAGAAAACTGAAGTTAAAATAGCCTTTAGCCCTTTGAAATTTTGAAGATACTTCCATATATGGAACTATCAAATAGAAAATCATATAATAGACAATAAATAAATAGATCAGCACTTAGTTGGAGCCAGGGCTCGCATGGAGCACGACTGGAGCCAGTGGTAATGTCGGTAAGATACTCGACCGCGGATCAGTATGTGCGGGATTGAAATCCTGGGCTCGCCCGTCACTGACATCACTTTCGAGTGAGGAAACTGACGTTAACATTAGCTTTAGCTTTACCAATTACATAAGTAACTCAGTCAATGATACTCAATTTCAGTTTCCATGAATGTTTAACAAAAAAGTAATAGAATTTAAAATAAGCATTTATTCTCACGGAAAATATTATTAAGAGCGATATTCTCAAGGACAACATTCTCAAGGTCAACATTCTCAAGGTCAACATTAGGCTGTATTAATAAGTCAACAGTAGCACACATCAAATGAGGAAAATATTAATCAGAAACTCAATTAAATAGTAGCTACCACAATTATTATCAAATACAAAAGCTATAGCTATTAGCTCTAGCAAGATTAGTTAGGTTAGTAGCTAGTTTGTATAGTTGATTGATAAGTACCTGCTAATCATACTTACGTTCTCTTTCTTAGGATCCTTGTCAAGATCTATGCGCGTCACAGATCGACTGACCTTGAGAGACAAGGCCAAGGCCATCAGACCGCCCGTTTTAATGTCGTTCTCGCGTAGATCAAGACGCACCAGTCGCTGACTTTCTGCTATGAATTCAGCTAGAGCTACAGCACCTGTAAACATCCAATACAATCAAATCCAGCGCCTCTGAACAATACAACCAAATACAGCATATGTAAACAATGCAGCCAAATACAACACACATAAACAATACAATCAAATACAGTACATATAAACAATATAGTTGTTGTACACAGCATCTAAAAACACCCAATGCAATCAAATACAACGGCTCCAGAAAATATAATCAATTACAGCATATATAAACAATACAATCAAATACAGCACACATAAAGATACAATAAAATACAGTACATACAAAAAATACAATCAAATACAGCACACACAAACAATACCATCAACTACAGCACATACATAAAATGAATATGAATATTTCAGACTAGTACGTTTTCTTATACAGGTACATGAAATCTTGCTATTTGCATTTCATTTTGTTAGTTTATACAAAATGAAATGCAAATAGCAAGATTTCACGTTTCATCATCCATTGAAATGAAAAATCATGGAAGCTTACAAATGTCTTATAAAATATTGCTAGTCACCTCATTATGACATACAAATGCTATAAACAGAAACATAACAGCACTCTGGGTCCGAAAGAACAGATGCTTGTTTAAGGCCCATTTCCTCCTTCTTCGCCATGGTTATTAGTAATTGTTGCCTTTTGATCGCGCATAAATTGCAGTCTGTGCCGATTTAAGAATAACTTTCCAACACCCTGGGATATTTCCTTCGAAGTCTTCCAATGTGGTCACCCACAAAGTACTAACCGAGGCCGATATAGCTTAACTTCGATTATTGACGCGCAAGTAAACCAAGTGCGTTAAATCTCGTCGTCATATCTCTTCAATTCTGTGTATGACACTGACACAACACGAGTATATTGATATATCTACAATGCACAGACTAGCTTCAAGGAATATGCTACAGACAACAGCAGACGAGAAATATTTCTCGGACTTAAGAGGAATGATTCCTTATGCAGCTTTGCTTCCTGAGCCGGTATTTTGAATCAAGTCATTGCATATTCAGTACAACGATCCATGCAATGGTCAATGTAATGATCAGTATGTATTGATCAATACAACGATCATCACAATGATCAGTACAATGAACAATACAACGATCAGTACAATGAACAATACAACGATCAGTACAATGAACAATACAACGATCAGTCCAATGATCAATACAACGATCAGGACAACGATATATACAACGATCAGTACAATGATCAATGCAATGATCAATACAAATTTATCGATACAATGATCAGTACAATGATCAATAGAATGATCAATATAACGATCAATACAATGATCAGTACAACGATCCGTACAATGATCAATAGAATGATCAGTATAATGATCAATACAATGATCAGTACAAGGATCAGTACAATGATCAATAGAATGATCAGTATAATGATCAATACAATGATCAATGTAATGATCAGTACAATGATCAATACAATGATCAGTACAATGATCAATATAACGATCAATACAACGATCAGTGCTACAATCCATTGACTGAAGAATTTGCGCAAAGCACTTAGTGTTATCACAAAAGAAGACAGAAGTGAGCCAATGCAGTTCAAAGTTCAAAAAGGAGAAATAAAACAGACATCCCCTATTGTACCTTCACAGTTAATCCTGGCAGCTTGCAGACCTATACGCATCACCGAGTTGTTCTGCAGCAGTCCGTCCTTCAGACGATGTATCCCGTCCGTCGTTATGTTGTTGTGTCCTAAATTAATCGTCTCCAGACACTTGGTATTTTTCTACACAGATATTATTTTATACACTGAACCCTAAATGCCATATATAAACTGTTATTTCATATGTTATCTCATATGTGCAGTTGAAGACACATCTTCAAATAGATTACAAAGGCTATTTTACATAAAAGATAAGAGAAAATTGAATGCTAGTGCAATAATGTACAGCGAAAATATAACAACATTAACTATATATTCGAAACTAGATAATACAAATACATATAAAAATAAATAACATGGTTATGTTTACACAGCTAAACTAAGAGCGGTATGGCAGGAATTCCAAAAACCTATAGCCTCCTGCTAATCAAACAAAACATGGTACTAACTCGACCGTTCAATGAATACTCTTCCTCTCTTAGTGCACTGCCTACTGGCAGGTCCATAGTATATAACGCCTCCACTCTTCTCTGTTGTCAACTTTCCTCTTCATTTCCACATATGAGTGGGTCTTTAAATCATCTAACATACCTAATCTCGGCCTGCCCCTGCCTCTTTTTCTTTCCATTCTACCTTCCATGACCTTTATTAATAGACCTTCCCCCCTTAGAATGCGTCCTATCCAACTCTTCTTCCTATTTCATAATACATTTATCAACTGTCTCTCCGTGCCAACTCTCTCCAGAACTTCCTCCTTTCACTGCATGTATTCCTCAATGAATACACGCAGAAGATAATAGCTTAGAAAGATGAGAGGTTTTTCATACCAGCGCCCTGGACAATCCATCCATGGAGAGTGACGTGAGTTGATTGTTCCAGACCACCAGAGTCACAAGCCCCACCCCAGTCGTCTGCTCCCACACCCCGTCACACACGTGACCCATGCCTACGTCCTACAGTCATAAAAGTTATCACGCATTACTCATACATACTCATACATACTCATACATACTCATACATACTCATACATACTCATACATACTCATACATACTCATACATACTCATACATACTCAGTTAGCATTTAGCAGAAAATGAAAAATTTTCTGACATATCGTACATTATGTTATTAGTTGCTGAAAATCTCTAACTAATTATATATTACCATCACATATTTATTTGCAAATTAAATGAAACTTGATTAAATTTAGACCCTTTGCGTAGACTTGTCTACTATTATCGCCATCATCATCATCATCAACATCTTCCCTATATTCCCAGTTTAACTATGCTTGGGATACGAATATGACCTTTTCCACTCCTCTTTGTCCCATACCATATCGTCAGTCAATCCCCTATAATCTCTTCAATTCGTTTTAGAAAATTTTAGCCTATTTTTATTACAATCTTAGTTATTAATTACTATCAATTTCTGCGCAGCATACTGATAGCCTAGGCGACATAACAATCCTGCAAACCTGCAGATGATTATTGCGTAGATCAAGCAGCAGCAGAGTTCTGTTGTACTTCAGTAAGCTCCCGAGCTGAATCCCATCTGACGGTAGCAGTTTATTTTCAGCAAGATACAGTTCCTTCAGAGTCTCGTTCATCTTAAGGGAAGCCACTAAAATGGCAATAATAATAATAATAAGAATTATAAAGTTTTGACGTCTGCTTCCTCATAAAATGAAGATTTCAGGGACAACCCCACGGCACACATCACTACAGATCAATTCAGTCACAGCAGAACTGACACTATTTTAAACTAACAAGCAAGAAACAGTACAGCAGCATAAAGATAAATAATAAAATGCAATAAACAAAAAACGTAAATAACAAAACGTACAGCAGCTAAGAAATGCAACTCTGCAGCACATGCGGTTGTCATGTGTGTAATCTAACAAGATATATTGCCTTCAAGTGAGGAAACGGACGTTAACCTTAGCTTTAATCATACGAACAAAAAAAAACAATAATAATCTGATAGATCCAATCCACCCACTCACAGTAATTTCTTACCCAGAATCATGAGGGGCCTGCCAGAGAGCATTGCCGTCTCAAGATGTAGGGTTGTCAGAGGCGAGCCCATACGTAGAGATCGTCCCAGGAATGGCATGATTTGCTCCGTTAAACTACAACCTCGTAACTCTAGCTGCTCTAGACAGGGCGTCTAAATCATACAATAGAATGAACGGTCTAAATTTACATCAATTTTTGATGAATAAAATAATAATAATAAATAAATAATCATACTGTCAGAAAAGGTCCAGATAGCATTTAATCTTACAACTATATCGACACTATTGTTACATCATGCAACAATAGTGTAACATACATGTCATATTTAACTTTAATGTCGCATATATATATTATTATCATTATGTGCCAGATATATTGACTTAAATATGGAACTTTCCTAAGTAAAAACTCTCACGTCAATCAACACTCTGCGAAAAATTTCACGAGACTAAAGATAGTTTACGTGTATAAAATAGCTACTCAACCTTTCTCATCATCCTGGCGCAAGCCTGCCATCCTCTTGCATTCAGATTCTTATTATACGAGATATTCAGTTTAATACAGGACTCGTAATACTCGAGTAGATCAAACATCGTAACTGCAGACTGCACAGAAAATATTACAATTATTAAAATATTATGCTTAAATATTCCGATTGTCGTGTCAAAGAGATTAAATATTAAACACTACAACTATCATCATCATCATCCTCCCTTGAATCCCAGTTTAACCAGGGTCGGGATACAAATAGACTGTCTCAAATCCTCTCTGTCCTACACCACACCACCAGCCTATTTGAGACTTTTCCATTCAATTAAACACTATAACTATAAACCTAAAAAATAAATTACATTTCTACATTTGTACAAAATCTGTACCGTATCTCGGCAATAAATTAATTATCTGCATCTGTAGTATAATCATAGTGTCAGAAAAGGTCCAGATAGCATTCGAACTTACAACTACAGCTTCTGCCCATCAATCCAGTATTTATTACTAATTTGCAGGACTACAAGTCAAAATAGCTGCACATGACGACTTTCCTGAAGCAACTCTCAAACTAAAAAGTTCTCTCAGTTCTTACTCATAGTTTCTTTTCAATTGCTTAACAATAAATTTCACAAAAACTTGGCCCATTATGTTATACAAATATGGATACTTTCAACGTTAAATGTTGAATGGTTCTTCAAAACGAAACTAATGCTATTGAGATAATTAAATAATTTAATAACAGTACTATAATGTCTGTTTTTATAGCATGGTTTCAGTGACATACCCGAGGGAAAAATGCACAGCAACTTTGCTCAAAATGACTTCTAGAAACATACGCCAGGATTTATTGTTATTTTCCAAGAGAATAGGATACCTCTTCATCCAGTCTTGTTGCCTCCAGATCAACCATGCGGAACTGAACTCTCCTGAAGACTTCCTCCAGAGCATCGCATTGCTTCGAGTCCAGATGCTCACCTACAACGTGATACATATAACAAATATAATGTTAACATTAGTGAAATCAGTCACGCAAAATTTTATTGCAGAATCAGTCAAACAGAATTTTATTGCTAACGTACATACTATATACAATTTAATTGTTTCAATTTCATGAAGTACAACTTATCTCATAATGCGCTACCGCTTTATCTTTAGTTTCCTTTGAAAAATCTAATTAATTGAATAAAATTTTATTTAATTAGACGGTTTTTTGTAATAAATGCTTCACTATTTAACATATACAACAAGTATAACATGCTTTCAAGTAATATTAATTATCCTAAAAACATATAAACAGAGAAACCAAACCTTTCAGAGTTAAAGTCTCATTCCTATCGTCAAAATTAGTGATGACCTGAAAGAAAAATTCAAGACAATCTATAATTTTATGTTATACGATATGAGAATGCAATACATGTATGTTACAGATCGTAAATGCATACAAAATCAGACAAAGACTGGCTCTAATCCAACCGCGGATCAGTATGTGTGGGTTCAAATCCTGGGCTCACCCGTCACTAAAATCAATTTCGAGACATGAAACTGACATTAACATTGGCTTTACAGCTTTTAATCACAGATGAGATCTTAAGCAGTAAACCAATCACTACATAAGTTTATTTACACTAATTATATAATTATATATCAAATATTTATATATCATTTTTCAATATGTAAGTTCCTAGTTTAACTATACATCAGAATATTCCACTATAGAAACCTTTAACACAAATTTCTAAAAAAAATTAGTCAAATGGATTTATGTTCATTTTGTCATACAAAAACGAACGTCAGGGATATAATTATAAAACACTTTTTACTCCACACTAAAAACCGGAAGTTAAATTCTTATTGATTGATTGATTGATTATTAATAATAATAAAAATAATAAAGGTTTGTAATAAACATTGCATACATTGCATATTCAGTGAATGACAACAAAGATATGGCTGTCAGGTATATCATTGTAATTCGATGACACTTTATGCCGCACAATGCATATACGGTATTTTCAGTAAGGGATAGCTGAGTCAATCAATCAGAGTTCCCACATTTACAATTCCAAGGATGTTGCCAGCGATAACCCTAAACTTTACTAGTAACATCAGTAGTATCTATCGTAACAAGCAAAACTGGCACCAGTTATGATATTCAATAGAAAATCTAAACAAGTAATACAAAGTTGTATGATAACGTAAGAGAACCTGTAGTTGAGTGAGAAGTTTTGGCAGAGGTTTGACACCGATTCGTTCACAGGCAATCACGTATGCAGCCACCAGTTCTTCTGTGCTACAGGCTGACGCTGAAATAACAAGCACATTATTGAAATTACTTTAAATTGCATTAAAATTACAATTTAAACTAAAATTTAAATTACATTAAGTACTGCCAATTGTACGAGAATTGCAATTTCTTTCAAATAGCTTTTAAACTACTGGTCCCACAACATTTAGTGAAATATTTAAATTTTAAAAAGTCATACGTACTATTCCATTTTACACATGGAAGTATTATTGATGCTTCGGTTTTTGCTATTAATGCTTCCATGTGTGCTATTAATACTTCCATGTACTACTCTATCCAGATAGTTCCTATATAGTGTTTATGGTATTAACTCACAGAGCTTAAGTTTTCTGTGGTCAACTTTCTTTTAAGATACAAGTTCAGTTACTAAGAGTAAAACTGCTCCACATGGATTGTACAGCTCTCTCTATTGTTCTGCAAGTGGTAGGTCTAATGTACATATTCCTACCTACTATATATGCCGTCATGCTTCACAGAGAGCACTAAAGTGATCAACAAGATACCCAATACGCAAAAGGCTATGACAGATCTCCACTTAAATGTAACCTACTAAACTATTATCATCATCATCCTCCCTTGAATCCCAGTTAACCAGGGTCGGGATATAAATAGACTGTCTCAAATCTTCTCTGTCCTACGCCACAACACCAGCCAATGCCCTATTTTGAGACTTTTCCATTCGTTTAATTTGTTTAACCTACTAACCTATCACTTAGGAAAATATATGTATGGCTTCTGAGGTGATTGCATACATACTATGCATATTTCCTTGTGCTTTTAAGCATGCAGTTATTACTCCATTGCTTAAAAAGCCCACACTGGATAAGGAATCATTGTCGAATTACAGGCCTATATCTAATCTGTCATACATATCTAAACTCACTGAAAGAATTGTTCTTCAGAGGCTTTCTACTCATCTCTCTTACAATGATCTATTTAATAAGCATCAAGCTGCTTATACTAAGCATAGTTCAACTGAAACAGTGCTTCTATCTGTGTGCAATTCTATTGTTAATGTCATGTGCACGCAACGCTTAACTGGATAATGTATGCTTGATCTTTCGGCCGCTTTTGATACCACTGATCACAATATTCTTCTGGAACGTCTTTCTTCCTGGTTTGGTATTCGTGGAATTGTTCTTGATTGGTTTTCCTCCTATCTGACGGATCGTTCTTTTAGTGTGAAAGTGATGGAGTACATCTCTTCACCTTCCCACTTAAAGTATGGTGTGCCTCAAGGCTCCGTTCTTGGTCCTATCCTCTTCAACCTATATACAACACCCTTGACCTCACTGATCTCTTCTCATTCTATTAATCATGAACTATATGCTGATGACACTCAAATGTACACCTATTTCACCCCTAACTCCTACTCTGATGCTAAAACCCTCCTGCAACAAAGTTTTCAGTCTATATCCTCTTGGATGTCTGCTAATTATTTGGCACTTAATCCATCTATGACTGAATTCTTGTTGGTTGGGACACCTCAACAGCTTCTGAAGCTGAATGAGAAAACTCTTTCGTTATCATCGGATATTACAACAACACCTGTTTCTTCTGTGAGAAATCTCAGTGTTATCCTTGATAAACACCTAACCTTCCACGAACACAGAACTAAAACATCACAAGCATGTTTCTTTCATATCCGAGATCTTCGTCGAATACGTCCATATTTGTCACGTGAGACAGCTGCTACAATTGGTGCTGCTCTAGTGCAATCGAAATTGGACTACTGCAATTCCCTGTTTTTAAATCTCCCTGGCTGTGAGATTGATCGATTGCAGTTTGTTCAGAATTCTCTTGTGCGAGCAATTTTTTGTAGTTCCAAGTACTCACACGTTACCCTCATTTTAAATTCTTTGCACTGGCTAAAGATTAAAGAGCGAATCATTTACAAAGCAGCTTCGTTGACCTATAAGTCCATCACCATCCCTGGACAAACTTGTATGTCTCACTTGATTAAAGTGATGCAGCCTGCTGTTACTCGGTCTTCTACATTAATTACTCTTGTGAGACCTAGCTTACCTTCGCGCTCTAAGCTATCTAATCGTTCTTTCCAGCATGCTGCACCTCAGATCTGGAATTCTCTTCCATCTAATCTTCGGAAATCTTCATTTGAAGCACATCGGCCTTTGCTTTCCTATGATCAGTTCCATAGGCAGTTGACGACCTATCTTTTCCATCTCTCTTTTCCATCCAGTGTCCATGAGCAGCGACCTGCGCCTAACCCTCCTTTTCTTTAATTCCCTTCACTATGGACTGATTATCTGCATTTTGGAATTTGCACCGTTTTGGACCTTCTTTTTGCTCGCCGGCTTGATTTTGTCTCAATAGTGCTCGATGTTGTCATTGATGACAGTAGCACTCTTATTGTTGTTATTATTACTATTATTAAGAAAAACATAGAGGAAATTGTAATCATCCATGAATGAAGCTTTAACTAACCGTCATGCCAAGGTGTCGGTGGATCCATATACCCAGATACTACCCCGCTGTCCTCAGGAAACTTTACCCGCAGACATTTCTTAGAAGTGCCACTCAACTGAGAATTATTCTGATCATCTTGAACTCCAAATGCTTGAGGCTGAGCTGAGAAACTGATATTTGAAACTTCTGAAGCAGTGGTGTCATAAACCTCTGCATCGGAAGTGTTTGATATAGAAATGGTTGAGCCTGTAGAAATACTAGACGAAGAATCTTCAGACAAAGGAAGATTAGTCGGCATGACATGATTCTGGTTCTTTGGGCCTCTATGATCACTCTCGTCATTTGTCGTTACTTCAGCAACACTACTCTCCATCGTGGACATCAAGCAAGGTTTTCTGGCTCAACAGAAGTTGTTTGACTTAATATTTAGAAGTTTACACTATTTCACTAAATTCAAACTTTTCTGATACTATGAATCAGGAAAGTAGTTCTTTAAATATTCACCAGCACCACATTTACAAAGTCTTCTCTCAAGTATTTCTATAAATCAACTATCCATATGCATCCGTTAAGCTATCCATAGATACTATCCATTTCATACCAAAAGAAATTCAAGATTACAAGTTATTCATATTATTACCTAGTTTAAGAAATGCAACATTTGCCGTCAATTTTATCGTAAAAGAATTTAACAGAACTAAGTGTAAAACTTTATGTTTGTAAATCAAATAACTCAAGAAACTCCTATTTTCGGAACATCAAATTAATATTAATTAATACTCCCATAATTATAGATCCTTACATCGCATTACTTTTTCTATAATTTTACAACCTACTGTGCAGAAAATTATGAATTGTATTATATAAGAATTAAGTATTTATCTAAAAAGTAACAAATGTTAATTACTGTTTAAAAATTTAAAGCGCAAAATATATTGATTTATTTATCAACTGACTTGATTGTTATTGTTTGTGTTCGCCATGAAAGTACAACGTCAATATTTGAGTTTCTTCTTTTAAGCAACATTAAGGGGCCCCGATATAATGAAGGAGGAAATTTATTCTGCATATTGCAGTATGAAGAAAGGGAAAGCAGTAAGAATAGATGAAATCCCAGCAGAATTCTTGAAAATGTTGGAAGGAGAAACACTCAATGCGTTAATGCAGGTATGTATGGAAGCGTACAATACCAGCCGCGCTGGTCTGAGAATAAAATCTCGGGCATTCACTGGACTGGTTACACGGAAAATGAATAAAATGGCCTAACGGATTTAACATGTGGTATTAAAAGTGATAGATATCAACGTAGTTGATCATTTCACTATAATGTGTGTTTATTATTATTATTATACAGGTATTTGGCCAGACGCCTTTACCAATTAAGTCAGTAATGATCCCAATTCCCAAAAGAGCCAATGCTGTGGAGTATTCGGACTACATAACAATCAGCTTAATATCTCATGCATCGAAGATCTTATTAAAGATAGTAAATAATCGCATTCAATCGAAAGCAGACATGATATTGAGCAAGACACAATTTGGTTTTAGGAATGGATGCGGCACAAGAGAAGCAGTAGGGGTAATGCGGGCTCTTTGCGAAAGAAGCTTAGAATATTAGTGCCGTTTTTGTATGCTTTGTAGACTTCGAGAAGGCCTTTGACATGATTGATTGGATAACGATGATGAAATCTTAAAAAGAATAGATATTGACTGGAGAGATAGAAGACTAATTTTGAACTTGTACATGAATCAAAAAGCAGTAATCAAAATCCAACAAGAATACTCAGAAGAAGGTGAAATAGGACGTGAAGTACTACAAGGCTGTAGCATTTCGCCGCTGCTGTTTAACATTTACGCTGAGGCAATGATGGATGAAGCCATGGAAGACTTGGAAGAAGGAATAAAAGTAGGAGGGAATTTGTTACAAGATGTACGATTTGCAGATGGCCAAGGAATGGTAGCGGGCAGCGAGATTGGATTGCAGAAGATATTGGATAGGCTGAATGAAACGGCATTGATATATGGCATGAAGATTAATATAAAAAAACCAAGGTTATGAGAGTGTCCAATAATAAAGGTGAAGTTAATATCACAATAAATGGTACGAAATTGGAACAGGTAAGGGGGGTAATGGGGATAAGGAGTTTCAAATATTTGGGCCATACCGATGACGGGAAATGTGAGACTGAAATATGCAGTAGGATTGCACAAGCAAAAGCGGCCTCTGATAATAGAAAAGAACTATTCGAATCCCGGCCGCGCTGATCTGAGAGTAAAATCTCGGACATTCACTGGACTGGCTATACGGAAAATTGTTTAATTTGCCTAACGGATTAAACATGTGGTATTAAAAAGTGATAGATATCAACATAGTTGATTATTCACTATAATGCGTGTTTACTTTACTTTTTTATTAACAAAAAGTCTGAAGAAAGATACAAAGATAAAGATAGTGAAAACTTTGGTTTTTACCACGCTATATATTGTATGGTTTTGAAACATGGACTTTAAGGAAGGAAGATATTAGGAAACTGGAGGCATTGGAAATGTGGATTTGGAGAAAAATGGAAAGGATTAGCTGGACTCAAAAGGCTACAAATGGGGAAGTTTTAGAGAAAGTTGGCATAGATAGACAGTTGAGAAATGTATTAAGAAATAGAAAGAAGAGTTGGATAGGACACATTCTAAGGGGGGAAAGTCTATTAAAAAAGGTCATAGAAGGTAGAATGGAAGGAAAAAGAGGCAGGGGCAGGCCGAGATTAGGTATGTTAGATGATTTAAAGACCCACTCATATGTGGAAATGAAGAGGAAGGCGGAAGACAGAGAAGAGTGGAGGCGTTATATACCATGGACCTGCCAGTAGGCAGTGCACTAAGAGAGAGAAGCAACATTAATTAGTGCATGCTTATGTGTAAGTTACCTTTAATTAGTTTTGAATCAATAAAATAATGTCCTCTTATAACAGTTCTATAGCATGATCAGATATAGTTGATTTGAACAAATCTCGACTTATGCACTCGATCGAAATTTTAATATTCTTTACTTATTTTAACCCCCCAAAAAGAACTCTATCTCATATGTCTACCCACTAAGAATAAGAATGAAGTAAACAATTCACCACCCTGGAACGTTAATTAATTAATTGTACGTTTTTGTACGTGGGGCGGACGAGCGGCCACCGGGGCGGGCTGCCCCGGGGGGCTCCCCCGCCCCGGGGCTGCCCCATGCATGCCCGACCCTGGCCATTCCGTCCCCGAGCAGGCCCGCCCCGAGCAGTCCACTCCGAGCAGTTCACTCACTTAGTGCTAACTTTTGTTGCGAGTCCCGCACTCTCTTTTACATCTCTTATCCGGCTGTGTGTGTGTGTATGTGTGTGTGTGTGTGTTGCGACCAGCAGACAAACTCAGTTATCGTTAATTCCCTTAATCTTTTGATTGGTTTTCTATGAATGAATTTGTTCAAGTGAAGTAGCTAATTCAAAAATGTAAGGTTACCAATGAAATCGGTTGCCTTTTACTGGCTTTTCAATTTTTGGCGCTGCTATGTGGTAAATAAACAAATGCTAAATTTCAAAGTAAAGGAGAATTTTTCTTATTTTGTTATATTATTTATCGAGTGGTACTGAATATCTAATGCGATTTTGGCTTAGTTTAAACGTGTTTACGCATATTACTGCCGTTTATTGAACTAATTTTGAAGAAAGTTTATCGACCTAGAGTTTAAAATTGCGGACAAAACTTTACGTATGAACGCCTAGGTTTTTAAAGAAGTTTGGGAGAATTGAAATTAGAACTTAAGAATTTAAGGTATTGAATAGTCGGAAGCCGAATAGGCCAAATTTTTGTCTTATATCTTTTTAGCTTAGTATCATTTACTTGTTCATCACAGCACAGACTATACAAACAATAGGAACGCGCATATAGTTTGATAAACAAATAACAATACGAAAGAGGATGCCAATTAAATAAGTAAACTAAGATCATATCTCCAAATAGCAAAAAAGCTAATTATTTACACTAAACTTTAAAGTGCAAAGAAAATAATAAAACAAGAAAAGGAAAAATTCAATGAAACAAATGTAGTGTCTAATTAACTAGTACAAGCGTTCAAGGAGAGTTTTACTAGTATAAATACATAAAGGCTTAATTAATATTGATTAAATATTAAACTAAAAAATTCTTTCTTAAAATTAGAAATAGACGTAGCATATTTTATAACATCTGGCAAATTATTCCACAGTTTTGGACCATGTACAGATCTGCATTTAGCTCATATATTTGTAGGTGAGAAGGGAACAATGAATTCATTAACATTTCTCATGTAATAATTATTATTCTCTACAGAACTGCTAGATATTAAAAATTCGTTGCAAGTTAATAGTAGGCAATTATGTTTACATTTTAACCTAAATAACACTGTGTTATAGTAATTTATATCAGACAATTTCAAAATGGCAAGGGCCTTGAATATTGGAGACGTATGTGATAAATAATTACAATTATTAATAATTCAAACTGCACGTTTTTGTAGGACAAATAATTCTTTTAGAGTAGAAATGGATGCACAACCCCACATAATATTGCAGTAATTTAGGTGAGAATGGATAAAATAATATATGTTTAACATTGATTGTTTGGGCAATTTAAACCTAAGTCGTCTAAGAATATATAAAGCTTTTGAGACTTGTAGATACTAGTGAAATATGACGTTGCCAAGTGAATTTTTGGTCAATCATTACTCCCAAAAATTTAGTGAACTCAACTTGTGCAATTTTGACATCATCAATAAACAAGTGAAGATCCATTGGTAAACCATCAGAGTCAAGAGGTATTTTCTTGTAACCAAATAACATAAAATTTGTTTTTGATACATTTAGAGATAAACGATTTACTTTAAACCAGTCAGTCAGATATATTAGTTCAGTATTAATAATTTCCATTAACTTAAATATATCTGAGTTTGAGCATAATATATTGGTATCATCAGCAAAAAGTAAAAATTGTAGATGTTTGCTACACGAAGTCATATCATTAATATATAGCAAGAAAAGTAATGGACCTAGAATAGAGCCTTGGGGAACTCCACATGAAATTGATTTTAAATGAGACAGAATAAAATTATATGAAACATATTGCTGCCTATTAGACAGATAACTTTTCAGGAGGAGATTGACATTTCCTCTAATACCATAGAACTCAAGTTTTGTAACAGTGCATTGTGATCCAAGGTGTCAAATGCTTTTGACAAATCTATGAATATCCCCATACAAAACTCATTCTTATCTATAGCGTAAGAAACTTTATTATATAATGTCATTAATGCCATATATGTTGAGTACTTTTTTCTAAAACCGTATTGTGAGTTAGAAAGTATGTTATATTTATCTATGATGACATTGGGTTATATTTATCTATGTATGACATTGGGCGATTAGAAATAACCTTTTCTAATATTTTGGAAAAACTAGGCAAAATACTTATTGGTCTGTAGTTAGTAAATTCGGTCTTACTTCCTGATTTATAGACAGGACAGACTTAAATAGCCATTTTAAATTTGTCAGGGAATATCCCCTCACTTAGGCAAACATTAAATATTACAGACAGAGGATCGGCAATGTAGCTTATAATGTGTTTTAGTAAATTCATTGATATTTCATCATAACCAGCGCTATCGCTATTTAAAATTTTTTTAACAATTTCAATTATTTCCGAAGCAGATGTCAGATAGAGCGCACACGAGTTTACATTGAATGAAGTGTCAGGCATGTAACTTTTAAGAGATTTATTGGATTTGGTAATTTTATCTGCTAGATTTTTCCCAATATTTGCAAAATAATCATTAAATTTATCTGCTATTACCTTTTTATCACAAGATTTTTCACCATTTACTACAAATTCACTAGATGGCATAGCAGGTTTGCTTTTATTTCAAATGTTATTAATTACTTTCCAAGCCATTTTGCTGTCATTTTTACATTTTTCTAGTTTTGCTGCATAAAAGTCTCTCTCATCCTTTACTTACAGACTCTTTAACTTGTTTCTATAGGAAATGTGCTTATATTTAGATTCATCAGTTTTAAGAACTTTATATAGTCTAAAAAGTAAAGATTTCTAGTCACAAGATTTTGCTAAGCCAGTAGTCATCCATTCTTTTATGGGCTTATCTTTGTAATTACTTTTACTTACTTTAGGAAAATATTTGTTAAAACCAGAAAGGAATGTTCATAGAGATAAATACTTCGTATTTACTATTTGGGTCAGAATTGATGCTATTATTGGACAAAAGCGACCAATCCTGATTATTTAGGTAAACTTTAAACTGATCTATAGACCTCCTGTGGAAGAATCTACGACTCATTAATGACGTATCAGGGATTTTGTTATACTGTTTAGACATTTTACACTAAATTAGAATAGGGAAATAGTCTGATATGTCCCAATACACTAATGCAGATTTGCACTTCAAAATGTCATAATTGGTAAAGATATTGTCTATTAATGATTCAGTTAAAGTGGTAAATCTAGTTGGCCTATTAATTACTGGTACCAGTCCAAAAGACAACATACTATTCACGAAGTTACAGGAATGCAAGTCCGAGTCATACAATAGCAAATTAATGTTAAAGTCACCCAAAATGAAAATACTAAATAATATTGTTATTTACAAAGACATTGCTCTTCAGTATGCAAGAAATACTATTAATGAACTCATTAGAATCAGAGTTAGGCAGACGATATATACAGCCTACAATTAGATTGATTCTAATTGTAGGCTGTATATATCATCTGCCTAAATCTGATTCTAATGAGTTCATTAATAGTATTTCTTGCATACTGAAGAGCAAAGACATTGCTCTTCAATTATGTCTATTTTAATTATGTTGAGATCGTATAATATTTTATATTTAATAAACATAGTGGTAATTGGATACTGTAACAAGGCTGTTATATGGAAGCTTGTTGCTTGGCCTCTTCAGTTGGTCAGCCATAATATGTTAATAATTAGATATAATAATAACATAATAGAAATATATACTAATTTGGAGCTAATGATCATGCTACTACAGCTGAGAGAAAGTATGATGTTGCTGAACAAGATGAGAAGATGATCTAATCAATTGTATAAATGATACATGCGGTATCTTGAAAACCATATAAAAATTTGTAACAAATACTGAATGTGTTGAACAGGTTCTGTTTATATGTAGGTTTGATTCTAAAGAATTTCTTAGTTGTTGGTGTACTTAATTACTGACCAATAAGGTAACCAATATGTAAAGTTTTGATGAGCAAGGCTTAACTGAACTGTTAAATATTTGTTATGAATGCAATTGCATGCTTCTGCGAAATAGCAATTTACTTAGCATTTAAGATGGATAATCTCATAGACTTTTACAATACTTATACATATATTAAATAGTATAGCTTTAGTTTCTTCTTGCTTTTGTAAAATTCTTTTGATTTACAGAGCATTCGCCTGAAAGTTTATACTAAATCTGTTTAGAATTGCCGGCTATATAGTGTAATCTCATAATTGAATCATATATCAAAATGCCTTCAATGTCAAGAGGGGCTCTGATTGTTCTGGAAGGTGTTGATAAAAGTGGAAAAAGCACCCAGTGTGCAAAATTAGTGGAGGCTCTTCAAGCAGATGACAGAAAGGCAGAGCTAATCAAATTTCCTGGTAGGTGTTCCATCTAACAAGGCAAGCGGGACATATATATATATATATATATATATATATATATATATATATATATATATTAGCTCTTATTCTGTTTGTTATTTTGTTTTTGTTATTTAAATGATTGAATCTACAATTGGATGTGTAAAAATACAAAAAGCTAAAATATTTGAGAGCTATAGGTGTCTAACTGTCCTGTTAATAGTATCCAACTACCTGTTAGTAAGGTTTTATTTCTAGCTAATATTTGTTGTTTGCATAGCAGCTAATTGTAAATTTCTACTTTCTATAGATATAGACTGTGTGTATAATTACAGCACGAGAAAACATGTTCCCGGTGTTGTATCCGGGTTGTTATAAGAATTGATCAACTGGTGACAGCATATGTTGTTGAAGGTGACTAAAGCACTAAGATCCAAGCCAACGTCAGAAAGGGCATTTGGTTGGTGAACGCCTAGACTCCAGAAATTGTTACAAAAATTTAAACTAATGGAAAAGTCTCAAATAGGGGATTGACTGATGGATAATATGATGTGGGACAGAGAGGATTTGAGACCATCTATTCCTATCCCGACCTTAGTTAAACTGGGATTCAAGGGAAGATGATGATGATGATGTATAATTACAGCACGAGAGACGGCTACGGGACGTCTGCTTAACGATTATCTTCAGTGTAAGTGTGAGCTAGAAGATCATGCTGTGCATCTCATCTTCTCTGCTAATCGCTGGGAACATGTGTAAGAAAATATTCCTTGCAATCAGTCAATAAGTATATTTAGAATATGCCACTTCGCAGTGCACTTAAGAGAAAGAGAGAGAGAGATATATAGAGACTCGGTTATGAGTAATGCTGCAGATAATAATAATAATAATAGTAAGTATATTTATAAAGCGCCGCTCTATGCTAAATGCCATAGTAGCGCTGAAGGTCAAGCAGCCTGTCGGTATAATGCCGCAATGGAATAACAATCTAAAGCTGTGAAATAATACTGCTCCAATAAAAATAGTTTTTCTGAATAGCGTTACTTTCTTGTATAATTATGATTAGAACTCTCTAATTTTCAGGTAGATATATATAGTTAATTAATTAATTATAGTTAATTCGGTTATAATTAATAATGTTCATAGATATTTTAGTTCTTGTTATTCAGCGAAAAAATTATAGTTTCTACTCTGTTATTAACTGGACACCTAAGAATCTTTTAGTTTTGATTTCACTTAAAAGTTGCTCACATCTGCAAGATATATTGTAATCTGAGGCTGGTGTAAAGTTAATACTGTGTCAGTGTTACTGAAGTATTACTTCGGTAACACTGGCATAACAGTCAGTGTTACCGAATTCTTGTATTCACTGTTATATATGCATTTACTGAACTCGGAGTAACTAAAATTAAAAGGTGTCAGCAATAGCGGAGCTTTTCCTAATTTAATTTGCTCTATATTATAAATGTAGCTTTCAATATGTACGTTTTATTTTTACCTATCATTTTCTCTCTGGCTATCCATTGAATTTACTATGGTTTGATTCATTTATAACATCTGTATTGAAAATCAATAAAATATTTATATTTAGCAAAGCTAATAAGATGAAGAATTAAAAGTATATATTCTTTTCAGTTTAAGAATAGTAATGTTCTAATGATTTAAAACTATAATTGAAAATTGTATTTGTGATACTATGAGGATTCAGGTTTACATGGAGTGCATGAACGAGCGCCACTGTCATTGTGTCCGTAATATCAAGCATGATGAGTTGGAGATGCGTCTGTGATAGTTGATAGTTTTGGGGTGGCGGGATTTAGCGCACTCGGTTAAGCTGCGCGTAAGTTGAACGAAGTTAAGCTTCATTGCGCCGGTTAGTACTTTGTGGACGACCACTTTGGAAGACCGAGTGTTAACAGCTTTGAGAGAAAAAATTCCGAAGGTGTTGGAAGGTTATTCTTAAATCCGTGCCAGCTGCAATTGATGCGCCAAAAAAGGCACCGATTACTAATAACTATGGAGTAGGAATGAAGGAAATTGCAAATAATTACAAAAGCAGAAACCAAGAAAGGAAACTATGTAGCACATGCGGTATGTCATGTGTGTAACTATACGAACAAAACAAAAAAGTTCCATTTTGAAGTAAACAGAAAGTTACAGAATACATACAATTCGTAAGCTAACATGGGTGCTGATGTGTCAAAAAGTTTCTATGGTATGGTGATAGAATGCTGAGCTGTAAAACTAATATTCTTGTGATCAATTCCTAATCATGTGCTCCAGTGGATTTGTTGAGAATTTTGTATGGACAAACTGAAATTTGCATTTGTTGACATTTTATTTTTAAGTCTGATAAATTTTATAATAAATCTTACTCTAGGTGATCTGTGATACATGTACAGTCGCCATAAAATTTCCATCCTTTGAGAAACTGGAATTTAAGTTATGTATTATTATTGATTGTTTATTCGAATGATTTATTACGTATTTGTTTGACATTTTAATTCAGTCCGACAATGTTGAAGCTATTACATGAGGGCGTGACGTTGATTGTTGACCGATACTCATTCTCAGGAGTAGCATATTCTGCAGCTAAGAAGGTAACCCAATTATAGAATATATGAATTATATAATAAGAAGTTCTAATAATAGTTTAAATTTGATGTCTGTTTCCTCATCCAATTATGATGTATTAATATTGTATATCTGATGATGTGTAAATGATGTAGTACATCTGACACTCCCAAGCATTAAACTCTTTTTTTCTTTATAATAATACTTTCTCTATTGCTTTGCTGCTTAACATGTTCACTTTGTATGAGTTCTTTCGTTTTAGAGGTACTAAAAATTCTGGTTGTTCTTATAGAATTATTTTAGTGTTTTATCAAATATCGATGTAAGTGTCATAAATCAAATCTCGTGAGTTACCATTAGTTAAATAATTAATAAATAATAATAACAATTAATAATAATATTAATAGTATTATTATTTATAAGTTAATTAATTAGTTAGTATATTAGTTTTGATTGATTCTATAAATCTCTCGTTGAATATCCACAGGGCATGGATCTGAAATGGTGCAAGCAACCAGAGCGAGGTCTACCTAAGCCTGATCTCGTGTTGTATCTGACTCTGCCGCTGGAGGCAGCTGAAGGACGAGAGTCGTATGGCGAGGAACGATATGAAGACGTCAAAATGCAGAGCAAAACTGCCGACGTGTACTCTAAGCTGCAGTCTGATAACTGGAAGGTTATTTGCTTCATTGTAGAACATTTATCATTTCATCATCATCATGTTGAATCCCAGTTTAATTACTGTCGGGATACGAATAGACTGTCTAAAATCTTTCTCTGTCCTACAGCATATCATCCATCATCAGAACATTTATCATTTAAATGTTATTTTTAACAATTTTACTACTTAATGAATCAAGCATATATTATAAGTACTTGATAGAATATTGAAAATTGGTGCCGAATAACGATGACAAATTAAGGCAAGTCCATTTTAAAACAAAGACTTTCTTATCTCGCCAGCACAGATACGTTCAACTGTTTTATCGAACGATAAGTAATATGTAGTAATATTAAACATCTTAGTAAACCATCCCCCTTAAAATGTGTCTTATCCAGCTTTTCTTCCTATTTCTTAATGCATCTATCAACCGCCTATCAGTTCCAACTTGCTCCGGAACTTCCTCATTTGTAACTTCTTGGGTCTAGCTAATCTTTTCTATTTTTCTGCACATCCACATTTCCAACGCTTCAAATATTCTGATATATATGTATCAGGTAGTAATTCAACTAAATTTAAAATCTAGAACAAATTTGTTTAATTGCATTTCTCATTAAGCTTAAATTGTAAATTAACTGTATGTGGTATTGCAGGTGATTTCAGCAGATAAATCAGTAGAGGACTTGCATAGTGAGCTGAAGAAGATAGTTCTAACTACGATTGAGGAATGTAATGGAAAAGAAATCGAGAAATTGTGGGAAGAAAGTGACGTCTAGAGTTATGAAATTATTCAAGAATAAGTTATGCTACTAAAGGGTCTTAATTAGTACCGATGTAGTTAAATGGGCCTATTGACAATTGCGCTAATTTTTCTGTAAAATGTTAGGTTTCTATATATTTGTTCTTTATAAAAACATCTGAAGTATTTTTATTCAATTCAAGATATCCCAGTATAATTTAAAGCCTTGGCTACCTAATTTTGTAAATGAATTTCTTGCAATGAATTTGGTACAAGGGTAAAAACAAAACATTCGTCAAATGCCTCTCCTGAACAGATAAGTTGTAACTACATGTATGTGTAACGATAAAGAGTATCTTATTCGTATATGCAATATTTAAGATCTTTTTATATTATCTTATTTAAGATCTTAATTTGTCGATAGAAATTCAAGAGTGAACATTATCATTTGTGAGTTGGAAACTTGAGATCATCATCCAGTGATGAAAAGACTTATAATATGTATTCTCTGTGTATTTAATCAAGTAAATAAGAAATTTAATTTGAATGAGAAATACTCCACAATAACATCTTTTCGTTATTAACACTGATGAGCATTTACAGTATTCAAATGACTGAGATGTTGATCCATATCGAGATTTGTCTTTTAAAATTTCATGACAACTTATATCTCTAACCAATTAAGATATTTAGAAAAGACAACGAAACAGCTTGAACCGAATATTTTGTAAAACAAATGACCATGGATTAATTATATAATTAATTGGCGTATAATATAACCATTTTCAGCTACTTCTCTTGCCAACTTTCATAAATATACATATACAAATTGATATTAAAATATCAATATGTATAATAGGTTTTCTGTTGTTTCATATAGACCTATACACGAATACATGCAGTTTACAGATCTCTCTCAAGTCATCTTCGATAGTTGAAATAAATTTTTATTTGACTTTATATCCACATATCCACATATAATACAATTTAAAATATGTATTGTTGTAAACAAATATTGAAACTCTACAGATATTGCGCCTGTTGCTCTGTCTTAACAGAATAACTGGTTAAGTGTAGATGTTTTGATATAGCAACAAATATTAAACTAATTTCACACAGACGTTTAACGCATTTTATGACATTGTAATGGACCTTTCATTAAACTTGTTTACTTGAAAAAATCACCTTAATATAGTTTTTATTCGGTGGAGGCACAACTTTGCAGTCATCCGCTGATTGTTTAACGGAAAACATCAATATTACTGTAATGTAAGATATTCTCTCTAGATATTTTATCTAGACGTACATTAAATGTAAATTACGACGTTATTTTATCACTGTTTGATAGGTAATTAATTGAAGTATAATTTCCCTTCGAATTTATTTAATGCCATTCTGTTAGTAAATGAAGAAATACATGGTAAATATATGCCTATATACTGAGCATTGCAAGCCGTCAATATAAACAAACACCCCTCCCCACTCTCCCACCACTGCCCCATCTGGCTTTGTTTATAATCTGAGCAGAGTTGCCACTACATATTATAAAAGGTCAATATGGCTAGCATTTCATTTGCAGTTAATATCAAGACTTTCGTGCAAGATAGCCAGGTTGGAAAATTTAATAGGCTATTACAAGCTAACATAATACACAAACATAGTTTGCTATTGAAGTCAACCTGTATGTTATGAACATAATGTTGTGTGTTATACTTTCAATTTTGTCACTGAACCAAAGGTTTATAAGCCAACACATATTTTTAGACAATCGGTAATGCATGGATTCAAATTTTATGTCTACTAGTATATTTCGAGACCTACAACTGAATGCATCATTTTGTTAGGCGGTGTATTATATTATTAAGGATCAATAACAAACAGTTTAGTAAAGTAGTCACCTACAATATCGATTACTCTTAATATCACATTTTATGCAGTTTGGCAGTTTATAGTTTATTGTCCACTTACCTGTCAATGTTTCTAAAAAGCTCGGCCGGGGGAATCGAACCAATGTGAGTTCAATCCGCAGGTTAAGTCTTTTTAAATTTTATGACGCTACTTATTGCTCTACATACTGAGCTATTTTCACATTCAAATATCTCGGCAATAACAAAGAAAATACTATTACACCGTAATAAATATTTGGCATTGCAACCGTGAAAATTTATTACTATACCCTAAAAATTATTGATTTATAATTACAAAATCCATATGCTATAATTCGTGATCTAAATTGCCCAAGCCATTTGACTTTTTATTCTATCAACAAAAATTATTGTATGAATTTAGACTTAACTATTCAGTTTACGACAAGCTCGATTACGATAAATACACCAATGACTCATGGTTGATAATTAGTACCTTCACTGAAGATATCTTTACTTTCATTAAAGCTATCTTAGTCTAAAAACGTGATCTTGTAAAACAAAACTTGCATACTTCAGTTCGATAATATAATCTCAATTATCACATAAGTAGTTAAATACAACTATGATCCTGCTTATAGCCTTTTTATGCATTAATTACATTAAATTAATAATTAACATTAACATTACTTTTAGCATAGAATTGGTAACGGCTGGCATACTTCAAATGCGTTTTGAATTAAAAATCGTTTGAGTTGGACTCTCTAAAGATTACTCAAAATGGATTTGTAAAATTTACAGATCCACCTATGGATAGAATTTCTATCAGCAGAGTGAAAATTTGGCATTCAAAGACAACTATAACAATTTTTACATTAATTCAATACAACAAAATTCTTAGTAAAGTTATTAATTTGTATATTTCTATATTTAACTGGCAAAATAGAAAAATACATATGAGAATCAATATCTAAAGATACAATGACTGTGTTCAAAAATAAGAATAAAGATTTAGTGAATCCAAATATAGTTAAATCAAATAATAGAGCATTATAAACACCAAAAGCTTTAGGACTATAAGGCAATTAAATACTTTTAAGATTATTTTTCATCACACTGTACAAGTGATTCAGTAAATGTCGCAAGAATGTTATATGATTTAAAACAATATTCAGAGAACACATCACAACAGTAACAAATCTAATAAGACTTAAATTGGACAAGGACAATACACTCATCTGAAAATACTAGAACGGCTGTTGCCCATAATTCTGCTAAGGATCGCTTCCTCGTTGAGCCGTTATAAATTCTGGATAGTCAATATAGCCATCTCTGTTCAAATCATTGTCCTGTAGAATAGAGTCTATACTTTCACCTATCTCAGAATCAGTCAATTTAGCCACAGGCTCAGCGTCATCCTTTTGCTCTGCAACAGAAACGCAAATGATAGCATGTCATGGAACAGTCAGCAGATCTCATAGAGTAAATGACTGGTCGTAGTACACAACTATAATGCGTAATAAAGCTAATGTTAACGTCAGTTTCCTCACTCGAAAGCGATATCAGTGACGCCCAGGATTTGAAACCTGCACATACTGATCCACGGTCGAGTATCTTACCGACTTTGCCACTGGCTCCAGCCAATACAGTAATTTCAATAAGTACAGAATGCGTCCTAGAGCAAGTAGCAGCAACAAACATTCTAATTGATTCACTGTAGTTCTTCAGCTTCCAACTTCTTCAGCAGGCTAAATACATCTATTGCAACTGTGATTAGGAATATCTACCCTAACCAGCAAGCCGGCATTGCAGAGGACTTCATTTCTCTCCAATACATATTTCTATAAATTTGTTAGTAAATTGTGCTATAGTGCCGTGGACATGCCTGCCATAATCCTTGATAAAATGAATGCTAAACCTTTATTGTTTATTACTTTTAAAGGAATAAACTATTCAACTGTAAAGGTCCTTGTGTTGGATAAAAGCAAATCAAACAGTTTACAAGTACCATGAATACACATCACATTAAAACGTTGAAGGATGGCAGAAAACCCCTGCCAAGAGAAATGAAGGTTTTTAATAATTAATCACCAGATTATTTGTATACAATATTTCTCATGGTCAACTATGGCATCAACATCAACAGGATTTCTCTATGGGTCCACTGCTTCAAACTGGAATAAACCGGTAAAGTTGAATTATTTATTTTTTTTGTCACTCTTCCTTGCTGCAGACATGATTGCAGTTCCTCCTGTCATAGTGGAGGCAGAGTTCAAATTAGAATTGGCCAATCTATCTACAACAGTCACATCTCAAAGGGCACATTGCCAGCAGGCATGTGTCGTATCAAGAAAGCACAGACTATACTAGCTGTTTCACCCAAAAAATTTCAAATTAATAAATGCTGAAAGGTCCTTTAAAAACTAATTGTTAACGATTGGACAACAGCAAAATTAGACTATTATTTATTGGGTAACAAGAGCTACAAGGACTCTCTACTTGCTCAATTAGGAATGCATAAGTATGAGTAAGCTTAAGTAATAAAGTATATTAAATAAGTGTAAAAATGACAGTCAGAGGAGTCATATGGCTTTAGTGGTTATTTATTAATGTTAACTATTATTAATTATAATTATTTAACTATATCTATTATTGTCACCGTTATTCAATATAATATAAAGTACTTTATAAACCAGTTGATTATGTCACACTTTTGTTCAGTTTATAGATGCTAATACGATTCATTCTTATTCAGTATGGAATAAAACGTTTTTGTGCTATTATAAATTTATTTGTTAGAAAATAGAATTAATAGAAATATGAACCAGATCCAACTGTTATGCTGCATCATGCTACTTGAGAATTGAAACCAAACTGCGATTTATTTTGGAGCATATAGTTTCACACACAACACAACAGCATTACTATTGCTACAGAAGTCAATAATTCTTGGAATTGTCTTAAAGTTAATTCTCTGAAAGACAAAAAATCCTTAATGTAATGCTAGTACCTCGTTGATGATGTGTGAGTGCTGATATGATTTCAATGCCATCCAGCATGTTGTTGTCGTCATAGTCATGAAGCTTGAAATAATGGAACTGTAATTCTTCATCACTCATTTTCTCCTCTGTTTTGACCTTGCCATCCAAATGTTCCTTTATATGTCTGCATATTTTAGTATTAATCATTAAAAATACTTTGAAAATGTTAGAAGTTACAAAGTTTGATTGATAGTAAAATCCAAAAGAAAATAATTCCGATATTTTACATTGATATTTATTAATTTTTTGTAACACATTGATGCAAAAGGAATTCCTTTGCTACATAATAATCTTAGCAAATGAACTCTGAAAAAAAAGATAAAGCAAACATACTGTGAAGTGCACACACATATATTCTACATATTTGTATAATTTGAAAATTTCAATAAAATGAATAGCTTTCAAACTTCTGAGCAGCAAAATTTAGCAGTTACTAAATTGCTACTATAATGATGTTTAAAAAACCATTTCTCTAAGTAAAAAGCTAAAAGCTAAGGTTAACATCAGTTTCCTCACTCAAAAGCGATGTCAGTGACGGGCGAGCCCAGGATTTGAACCCGCACATACTGATCCGCGGTCGAATATCTTACCGACTTCGTCACTGGCTCCAGCCAGTGACCCTACAATGTAAGGCTTAGAGGAGAATAATTATTGATATAGCATATTTAAGTCCTGCCTTAATTAACTTCATAGAAACTTTATCACTAGATGTATTTAAAATTTTAAGTAATCTTATTTTCTTTTATTTCTGATTCGGTCTGTTGGAGATATTTATCTATAGCCTTTAAAAGTTTGACAATTATTTTTCGGTGAAAACCTTCATTGCACAATGCACATGATTTATCTTGTAATCTTTTTAATGTAAATTAATGATTTTGCGCATGTCAAGTCAGTAAATAAACGATAAATTATTATTATAATTGATTTTCAAATCGAAGAACATACTCTTGATCATGCACAGCATTCCGATCAATGCCGTGATGAGGTCCACCATGCGAGTTAGTTCTTCCACTAGCCTGACGTGGAACTGGGTGGCCGTGTGGTTCCTTCTCCTGATCATTTTTCAGTGGATTGACATTCTGATGACCCGTTGTTACAGTTATTATAAAAACTAGCCAAATGCTAGTAACTAATGGTGAAATCAGCTGCATATTTTTCGTTAATCTGCAGATAAAAGAATATGGTTATTCAATAAATTTATATATACAAATTAAATTATAATAAACAATCTAATCAATGTTAATCAAATCAGATGGTAGGATATTGATTCACGGTTCTGGCAACCGAAACAAAGAGATTATTCTTAAAATAATTATTTTAAAATAATATAATAATTATATACAACAAAAAAGAAGTTAGGTTCAGTAAGCCCTCTAAATAATACATTCTTCTTAATCATTAGGGGATCATTTAAGAGATTTAAAGAATTCTTAAGTTGAAAATAGGCAAATATCCATGAATATTAATTAAAGTAATTAATACTTTCGATATTCTTTCATGAGTCACATGGCCGATTCGTATACGTATATAAAATACATTTTAGAAAAAAATAACCAGAACATTAATTAAACACACATTTCCAGATGGTCAAGAATTCCAGAGCATAGTGACAAGTTGCATAATATCAATTACATCAACATGCCTAAACGCTACTAACGTTGTACATTGTATAACATAGAGGTTTGCTCTCAATATTTAATGCAAGAATGTAAACCTATACATGTATACACAATTAAACATAATTAACTCAGGAATAAGCAAAACATTAATTACCTGGTGTTTACAGTACATAAAATGTAAACATTGCCCAGTGTTTATGGTAAAACCATAGATAGCGGATAAACTCTAAAATGAACATGCAACGAGAAAAATAAGAAAACCGGTCCAGAGATAGACGGAATTGCAGAAAATATAATTAAATACATGTATAATATCCAAAGATCTTTAAAATAAGTAGATATGGCACAAAGGTTTTTCTTTATTCTATGATATGGCATGACTGTTATTTCAGCGATACCAGTTTTGTAACAGGAGCGACTTGATTTCCAGCATGCTCCATTTAATCGTGAGGATAAACAAAGCCCCTTTGTCATATGCGTATTTAATAGTAATTTCTGTAATTTCAGATTTATTTCATGGTATTCGGCCTCTAAACAGTTTTAAGATCGATGTATTGTTGCGCGTTTGGGTATTCAAATTCCAGAAATCTGAAATCTCATGAACGGGGAATATTTGAAACACAATTTGTTTACATTTTGTATTATAAAAAATATACATCCAATTAATAGGACTTCGTTTCAAATAAGTTTTTTTCATGACGATATATTGGATATATGTGACGATAAATGTGCTACTAAAGTGTTTCTTTATCCTTCAAAAGCTCTGCAAATGTTCAAAAACTTCATTATTTTATAACGTTCAGCTTATATTGTTTACCTCCGGCTAGCAACATTAGTCGTTGGCATCACTGCAATTTTTGAATTCAGTGTTTACAATGGTTGAGATTACCTTTGACACTTCTACGGTTCTTCTTTATTCTATGATAATATCTGTATTTTAATATTACAGCGAATTTCGGATTAGAACAAAGAA
Organism: Enchytraeus crypticus; assembly: GCA_905160935.1. Taxonomy (NCBI): domain Eukaryota; kingdom Metazoa; phylum Annelida; class Clitellata; order Enchytraeida; family Enchytraeidae; genus Enchytraeus; species Enchytraeus crypticus. Next base: position 1,373,960 of record CAJHZI010000500.1, on the reverse strand, counting down.
CATAGAAACGCCACAGTACACAATGTTGTCGAGGACAAGCAGTAGCGACTCTACGAGTCACTCAGTAGCGACTCTACCAGTCACTTGATATAAATAAACCTTGAACTTAACTTTAAACTATTACCCTATCTAAAAACACAATATTATAAAATTTAGAAAATGCCTTTTCTCATTATTTTTTCGCACTATAAGGAGGATAGTGATTCATATCTCAGTCTTATAAGCAGCTAAGATATAAATTCTGCTCCTACTGAGGCACAACTACTACCTTAGTTTTCCGCAGACTCACCTGGTCTAATGATTTGTTCTCACGCGACTATTTCGTGATATTTGATTGGTCATCAGCTGTGATACGATGTGACGTCATAAACATGGCGAACGTAAACAACTCGGGTGGAATTTGGTGGAATGCAAATAATATATTAAATCAACGGGATCAACAACGATCTCAACAAATAAATGATTGTAGGCTCCAGGTGGGTCAGCAACAACCTCAGCAACAGCGGCCACAGATGCTGAATGACTATTTAAACTCTGGCCGAATAACTGTGGATAACGATGGACAAGTAAGAAATTTAAATGGACCAATGTTTCAAGAATCGAAACTGATGGATGATATGGACTGCCCTGATTTATCGGATAATTTGGAATTTGACAACGTGTGTTATACTGAGCTTGATGGTATGCTGTCTGTGTTATTTTATATTAAAATTCGCTATATTAAGGATCGATCATATTATATTACATCAAATTGTTTATAAATTTCTTTTATATCTTTTTTGTCCTATATCATTGCTATGAAACCATGAAATATCATTACTCCTCATAATTTCACTATATTTAAACTATCATCACTCCACATATATTTTCGCTCCATATTTCTATTTTTGTTTGTTTAGCTTACGTCCTTAATTCTGCAAATAGTAATTAAGCAGTTAGCATTAAACTATTCAATTGACATTCATTTTGTACCAATAAGATATTATATATATATATATATATATATAGATATATATATATATATATATATATATATACACATACTTACATACTTACTTGTAGGCCCTATACATAATTTATATATATATATATTGTATTTCATATGGTATTCCATTGATTGCCTGTAGAGTATGGCTGGTTATGTAGATTTAGATATCAGTTGATATATGATTATTGATGGCGATTACTGATTATTTCATTATATATAATATGTTTCGGTTGATTATGTTACAGACATAGTAAAGTATATCAATCAGAATGGAGCGTCAACAGATTCACTATTTGATCTGCCGGGTGATATACTGAAGACAGAAAATGGGATGAATTTATTTGGATCCGATATTGATAGTGCTGGAGGTTTATGCGACTTCATTAACTACACTAATACTTCAACATCGCTACATCAGTCATCTCCAGCTGTTAGTTTAGGGGGCGAAAACTTCTTACTTAATGGTCAAAATTCAAACACATTACCATCTCTGGTTAGCAGCTATAATTCAATACCTGCCACGTCAGTATTTGATGGATCGTCTGACAATGGGCTGAAATCGCAGCAAAAACAGTTGGCTGATGCAACGTTAGCGATTCTGCAGCAGATTCAGAAGGAACAGCAGCAGGCAGCTGAGACTAATCAGAGACTACTGCAGCAGCTGCTGCCTGTGCTGCAGCAAGCTGACAGCAACTCTGCCCAGCAGATAGTGCAGCTGCTTAATAAATGCAAGGCTCCACAATCTGAGCAACAACAACGGCTGTTAATCCCAGCAGATCAACAGCAGCTGCAGCAACAACAACAGCGTGTTCTATTGCCAGCTGAGCAGCAACAGCAGCTGATATTTTCAGCTGAGCAACAGCTGCAGCAACAGCTGCAGCAACAGCTGCAGCAACAGCTGCAGCAACCGCAGCAGCAACCGCAGCAGCAGCAGCTGATACCTCCGATCATTATACAGCCTCACCAGTTGCAGCCACAGTCAGTTCTGGTTTCACAGGGAAATATCATTTCAGTAACGGCAGGTGGAACAGCTGGTCGTCTAATTGCTGCAGCACCTAAACAACAGCCACTATTAGCAGCTGCTGCACCTCAGCAGAAAGTTCTTCTAGCTAAGCTTCCAGTAAATTCTCAGCCTCAGCAGCAGCCTATGACGATGCAGGTTCAGCAGTCGCAGCAGAATGTGTTACAGCAGCTTGCCACAACAAGTGGGCAGAAGATTATAGTGCAGTCTGTGCAGCAGCAGCAGATGCCAGCTGTTGGATTACCTCAGCAGCTGCTTGTTAGCAGTCCTCAGGCTCCCCAGCAGCAGCAAATAACACTACAGCAGCTGCAGCAGGTATTATGTTTTTCTCTCTTTCTTGTCCTTGTCCTAGGAAGGTCCAATGTACATGTTTCTTCTTGGTCTGCTCTCTCTCCGTGTAGAGCATTCCATCAATCTAGAGATTTGTCTTTTGGCAAGGATACCTTTTCGCAATCCCACTGTTGGCGTTAGCTTTAGAGAGTACCTAGTACTTAGTGCTTTAGTATATTTATGCGCCATCAAAAGGCAACGATTACTAATAACCATGGAGAGGAAGGAGGAAGTGGGCCTTAAACAAGCATCTGTGCTTCCTGACCCAGTGTGCCGTGATGTTATGTTATGTTATGTTATGTTACCCTTTGAAGTGATTTCTTATTATGAAGTGTAAGTTATAGATTATAATTAGAAATGCAGTTTGCCTTAGGTTATATTTAAAAGTTAATTATTCATTCAAAAATTATTAATCAAAATTTAAGCATATTTGCAATGTCTTGAACAAAATCCTAACATAAATGAAAATATTATCAAAAAATCTAATAGTTTACGTTGAATTTTCTTCTGTAACTTATGAATTTTTATTTTTGTATTTTTATTGCTTCTATATCTAAATTATAATTCATTGGTTTTCAGCTGATTCAGCAGACGCAGACAACCAGCGATGCCGCTAATAATACTAACGTTCTTACGATAACTGCCAATCCTTCAATGGTAACGCAGCCTGTGACTGCGGTAGTGAGTCAGACGACCATTGCGGCTCAGCCAACGTTGACGTCTACTGGAATACCGGTCCAGTTTATGGACAGCGACAAGATTGCAATCTCTCGCATCACGCCCACGACGAGGATCGTGTCACATCGCGGGGAGAAGCGCACGGCTCATAACGCTATAGAGAAACGCTATCGGCTCAGCATCAACGATAGGATCGGTGAACTGAGAACTCTGATTGCTGGAAAAGACTCAAAGGTTCATTTCTCTAGTATAGCAATGACTGTGTTGAAAAGTATATTTTTAGTCTAATGTTTTTCTACTATAAGATATCAACAGATACATTTTGAATTGTATTTATTTGTGGGTTAGTTAGTGTAGCATTATTAGAGAGGTGCTTATATATTACTAATTGGTTTTTTAAATTTTTAATTATTTGTGTGGGACAGAGAGGATTGGAGAAGGTCTATTCGTATCCTGACCCAGGCGTATAAATATACTGGGAGTGTGGGATGATGATGATGACGATTATTTATTTATTTATCTAGTCTCTGATTTGTTCATATAACAGTTGAATAAGTCGGGAGTTTTACGTAAAGCCGTGGATTACATACGACACCTGCAGACAACTATAACACGCCTGAGGCAGGAAAATTTGAGTCTTAAGCTAGCTGCAGGCGGACAGACAGGTTAGTGCTCTGATATATTAAATAATTATTAATTAATTATTTAATATTTATTGACTAACTACTCTTATGAATGCAATGGATACTATTCTTCAGTAAATCAGCATCGTGGAAGCTCCGTTAAGGAGAGTTTTCAGAAATTAATTTTTATCTAGCTGGTACTAAATATTGTTTTCTAGTTCTACAATTGTTAATGTTGAGGAATTGTTGTTTTCTAAACTTTCTATGGATATGCTTATTAATAGAGAGATATGAGTATTGTGTAGTCACAGTGTAAATTCTAAGGCCTCCTATCTTTAGATTTTACACTGATTCCTGCTTGGTCTGATTTGTTCTGTTAATTGTTTTGTTATTTTACAGAGTTAGATGCCATGTTCTTTTATATGTAATACATTGTATGCATAATATTATTTGTGAACTAGGTACAGGCTATGGAATAAATTCTATACGAATAATATTTATGCAATAAAAACTAAACCAATCATTAATTGAGATGAGACGATAGCTTGTTGTCAACTTTTCAACAGCGAATCAGTTGATGCAGGGTTCCAATCCAGTGTTTCTCATCACTGACATGCTGTCAAGCAGGAAACTAATGACTTGTCTATAGCTTTAAATATTGGTAACATTGGATTTATTTCGTGTATGCCAATTTACTGACACTGAAGTTTATGCAATATGCACAGTATATTTGATGTTAGAAATGTGTCTTAAGCTCGGTGGAGATGTCGTTAAATTATCCGATCGCGGATCAGTATGTGTGGATTTAAATCCTGGGTTCGGCCATCACTGATGTTGCTTTCAAGAGATAAACTGAGGTTAACTCAGCTTTACAGCTGAAAGCGAGAAACAGATTAAAGCTAAACCCATTAAAGCTGATTAAAGCAGAACAGAAACTGAACGAGAAACAGATTAAAGCTTTACAGCTTTCATGAATGAATAAATGTTTGATCGATTGATTTCTGTGTGGTTAATTTGCCACAATTAGCGACTGACGTGAAAAGCTTGCTGACCGCCATGGGCAGCGAAGGACTGACTGACTACCTGTCTAACAACCCGTCACCACCGGAGTCCTCTGACAGCGGTCAGGCCTCTCCCGCCAGCAGCGCCACCAGCTTTGACGCCTCCAGCCCTCCCAGTCCACTCTTTCAGGAGGACAGCTACCTTTCTGGTATGTCATAAGTGTATTTGCATTTTGTTTCTTTGTTTTTCAGTTTTGTTTCACTGTGCAATGAATGTGTGTTGTTTGCCCAAGTGGCGAAATAAAGATATATATATATATTATAAGTCAGTCAAGCAGTACATTAAGATCATCATCGTCATCCTTCCTTAAATCCTAGTTTAACTAGGGTCGGGATACGAATAGACTTTCTTTAAGTTTATCTATTCGTTTAAGTTTTTGTAGCAATTTCTGGAGCCTTGGCGCTCACCAACCGAATGCCCTTTCTGACGTTGGTTTAGATCATTATGATGCATTAAGTAGATTAAGATCATATGTTTAATAAAACATTGTTATGATTATATTGTCTTTTTACGGTATTAATAGAGTACTTGTGTAATAGGGGATTGGCTGGTGGTGTGGTGTAGGAGAGAGAGCATTTAAGATACTCTATTCGTATCCCGACCCTAGTTAAACTGGGATTCAAGGGAGGATGATGATGATGATGATGAATAGAGTACTTGTGTAGTAAGGATTTAGGTTGTATAGTAATAAAGAAATTACTCAAATGTTCGAAGCTATAGACATAGATGGTAAATATTACATGCCTAGTGTGATTTGATTAGCTTTGCTTTGATCTTTGTAAAATTCCTGTAGAGTACTGGTGTAATGCAGATCACGATAAAATTACTATTATAATGTATAATGTTTAATATAATGCAGATCACGATAAGAACTGGTGTTATTTTTTAAATTACTATTATAATGTATAATGTTTAATATAATGCAGATCACGATAAGAACTGGTGTTATTTTTTAAATTACTATAATAATGTATAATGTTTAGTATAATGCAGATAATGATAAGAATTTTTAATCGCTATTACTCATTGAACTGAGCGGTGTTTGTGTGCTCTCAGACGACGACAGCCCGATGGACTCGCTGCAGAGCTTCGGCGGCATGGCGGACAGAGCTCGTGTGGCTCTCTGTGCGTTTGCGTTCATGGTGTTTGTGGTGAACCCGCTGCACATGCTGGTGGGAGGTGGGGGTGAGTCGCTGATCAGCCTCGACCAGTCTCGTAGGGACACTATGTCCGTGCACAGCGCTGGAAGATCTCTACAGGGTCTGGAGGGAAGTGTGGATGACGTAGGTTAGCGGGAGTTTGTCTTCTTGCTGTTCTTTGATTTTCTAAGAATTGATGGGTTTTACTGAGTCAGCTCAATTTTCCTAGATTGGAGTGCTCTTATGGAGCGAGAAAGCAGACTTTGAGTATGAATATGTACCTTGAACCTGCCATTTGACAGTGCACTGAAGAGAGAGGGAGAGAGTTTGGAGTGTGCAGACACATTATACCAAAGATTAATAGGACTAGTCCTACGTTTTTAATATTTTTTTGTGTCTGTTATCGTTTGACGTATGTTATCTTTTAGAAAAATGTAAACGATTTTCGAAAATTAGTTTATTTTCTGCTCAAATTTTTCATGTATTACATGTTAATAGGTTCATTTATATTTTGAATGCGAATCTTGGGTGTAGATTTATGGTACTTATATTTCACTGATGTGTAATTAATCACATGTATGCTGATTGATTTATTACCATGTAGCTCTAAATGTACATGCAGGTTGGTTACTGATTGATTGGTTGATTAGGTGTAGGTTGGTGGGACTGGCTGTTACCCACGCTGCTGGTTTGGCTGGTTAATGGTGTGATAGCTGTGGCAGTGCTGGCCAAGCTGTTTGTGTTCAGTGAACCGGTTATGACTCGATCCTCTAAACTATCGTCTTGCTTCTGGCGCAGTCGTAATCAAGCCGAGACCTATCTTAATAGAGTATGATCTTGATGTTTATTAATTATGTAAAAAATACATCTAGAAAAATATATTCTTAAATATCAGTAGATAGTGGAGCAATATTACTGTCCTGGTCTCCTTTTAATTAAAATTTATCTAGCTCTGTATTTTGTACATACATACATATATACATACATACATACATACATATACATGTATACATACCTACATACATACAGAGAGAAAGACTGACAGACAGATACATACATACATATATATCTTTATTTCACCTCTTTGACTACCAACCTGCATACTGTTACACGTACAGTACTGTATTGTGGTGTGTCAGGGTAACTGCAAAAAAATACATTAAAAAAATAAAAAAACATAAAAAATATGCATTTAAATATCAGTAGATAGTTGAGCAATTACTGTCATGGTCTCCTTTTAATTCAAATCTATCCAGATCTGTATTCTGTACATACATACATACATACTTACATTCATACATACATACATACTTACTTACAGACAGATACATTCATACATACATATACATTTAGATATATATCTTCATTTCGTCACTTGGGCTACCCTAATGCATACAGTTACACTGAGAGTACTGTATTCTGGTGTGTCAGGGTAACTACTCAGAGTCAGTCGCTCAGCTGCACCGCTGCTTGCTGTCACTGGGACGACCGTTCCCAAGCACCTCTCTTGACCTGATGGCTGGACTGATGTGGAATGTCCTGAGGCAGGCGCTGCACGCTGTGTACGTGGGCAGGTGGCTGGAGGCTAAGGCAGGCGGTCTGTTTAAAGGCATCTCAGAGCAGGACGTCAGACTGTCTGCCAGGGATGCTGCCTACGTCTACTATCGTCTCCTTCAGCTTCAGCTCAGCGGTAGTAGATTTTGTTTTCTGTAGTAGTTTTTATATTAGAAGAATAGAGATAACTTCTTCTACTTTTCTCTGTGTAACGTCGCTTAGAGATAACTTCTATGTGACTTACTTTGAGGATCGTAACAAAAGTAAGGCTCCTACTCTTTACGGTATAATTTGTGGCTTTGATAAATTCAGCATGAATGCAGCGTTCATCGGCGCTATACAATGAACGTCAGTGGCTTTGCAGCAGCAGTCACACATTTTATCTGTGACTAACAATCACTAGAGCGATTTTTTGATAGTTGACTAGGTTGTCTGAGCACTAACATTTATTGATAGCCTTATATTTTGATATTTTGTCATAGTGCTAGATATTGTCATGAGTAATATTTGCACTCTGTTTCTCTTGTTTACGTCAGATAAGACCTCAGCGTGTAACCTGACTCGGTTGAACCTAGCACTCTGTGCGGTTAACCTCGGTGAGGCCGCAGAGGGTCCTATGAGCCGTCATGTGATGTCAGAGATCTACGTTCTGATGGCCTTGACCTTGAGGCTCTTCTTGCCTGACAGGCTGCAGTTCATCTCGGTATGTAGTCGACCAACTGTGCTCATCTATAGCGTGTTCTGTTTAGTGACACTACTATATTATGTGATATTGATATATATATATATATATATATATATATATATATATATATATATATATATATATATATACGTGTATATATATATATATAATAAATGTAACCAATATATATATATATATATATATATAATAAATGTAACCAATATATATATATATATATATTATATATATATATATATATATATATATATATATATATATTGGTTACATTTATATATATAAATGTAACCAACTCAGCCCAATGACAAGATATATCAGTGTATATATCGGTGGCCTGGAGGAGGAGGATATTGACCATTTGATGAACTGCAACTTGACTGGTGATGGGGTCACGCGTGAGGATCTCAGAGAGTTTAATGATCGGGCGAGAAAGTATGTCAGACGCTGGATTAATGCTGTATAAGGACACGATAAGAAGAAGTGTATGTATATGTTTACTGCAAAACTGTTAGGAGCACTGACACGCTTTAAAGATAAGAAACTAAGGAAACTAATGTTAATCTAGGCTTAGATTTTGTGGTAAGTTTAGATTTATCAGGTAAAACTAGTGCACATGTTAATATTCTGTCACTGCTTTGTCATTTAATAGAAGCATAAAAATCGAATAAAATAATTGAATATTGTAAAAATATAAATGATAAAATGATACTGTTTACCGCAATATTTAGGTAATTTTTATAATATCCAAATGACAAGCTACTTGTTAGCAAGTTGTTTGACAGCGTATCAGTAGCTTTATAGCGATCTAGAAGACCGGACACCGGCCATGGCTCCGCTATAGAAATTGTCGGAGGCTATTTTTATAATTTAGCCTTCTAATGTTTATCATTTTCGACAGTCGACGGGCGGCACTGAAATCGTAATAACAGCAATATGTTGCACATTTCAGAGATACTTTGTGAGACTTGGCATTCGTCATCAGTCAGAGAGGTCGGGTAAATCTGTGGATCGTTGTTTGAAGAAGTCTGCACAGACGTTGAAGTGGCTTGACAATCCACTGGGTCTGAAATACTTCAACAGTGCTGCCACGATGCTGTCTGAAATACAGGCGGACTGCAGCGATACGTTTACAGCTTCTGTTAGCAAAGGTACGAGTGATTTACTGGTTTACCATACCAATTTACTCAATAAAAGCATAACACTTTGTTAGTGGATATTAAATACACATTTATTACCAGTTTACACATTGAAGGCATTACATTTTGTTAGTGGTTATTAAATACGCATTTACTGTTTAATAACTCGATTAAAGCATTATATTTTGTTAGTGGATGTTAATATGCATTTACTATTTAATAACTCAATGAAAGCATAACATTTTGTTAGTGGATATTAATACACATTTACTACCAATTAACAATTGACTCAATGAAAGCGTTACATTTGGTTAGTGGTTAACATGTGCACATTTACTACCTTTGACTCAATGAAAACATAACATTTTGTTAGTGGATATTAAATACACATTGTCTACCAATTTACTCAATGAAGCATAACATTTTGTTAGTGGATATTAAATACACATTTACTACCACTTGACTTGATGAATGCATATTATTTACATATTTTCACAGTAAATTCATAAATATTTCACAGTAAAACATTTTATTTGCGTTGCTGCAGCTGATCCTCTGGCAGTTCTAGCGAGAGGTTACCGCCAGTGTCTGCTGGAGAACGCGACGCTGAGCACGCTGTCGCAGACGTGTAAGTTTAGTCAACACTCGGCGCGTGCGGAGGCTCGGAGGTACATCAAACAGCTGTCAGACTGCAGCAACGACTGTACGACTGCTGCTATGGGCTCACGTGTCGTCACCACCAGTATGTTGTACTTAATGCTTGGGCTGTTTAGATTAGTATAAGCTGGTAAAGCTAAGGTTAACGTCAGTTTCCTCATTCGAAAGCTATGTCAGTGACAGGCGAGCCCAGGATTTGAACTCCGCATACACTGAACCGCGGTCGAATACCATACCGACTTCGCCACTGGATCCAGCACTCGGTTTAAGAATAAAATTTTAAAATTTAAGTTTTTGGATAAGGTCCTGTTTTAAAGATTTATCAGAAGCTTTTTGATATTTAAAAGTGGTCGTTGCACGTGTGAATATTGTTCGAAATATGCTCGGTTGATTTTTTTGTATTACATTAAACCTTGGCTCATTTATTTATTCCTTGTTATATTTATATATTTCTTATGCATTTTCGCTGTTTCACTTAAGATTTTAATGTAGTTAATAATAGTTAAAGCAGTTTAAAATCGATAGATTGATATCTCAACATCCAGTCATCAGTTTGCAAAGGTTTCCTTCTTGTACTGAACGTGTTTTCTTGATTGACCTAGTGGTGTCAAAATGTAAATCTTTTAAAACTAAATGTTGATATAATATTCATTAGTTCAATGCATGAGCTTGTGGAAAATATATGTTTTATATTCCACTTCAGGAAAATACTACATAAAATTATAGTTGTATAGTTGGGTACAGAAATACTTCTAATATGTCAGCTTGTGTGTAAATTAACGCATCTCCTTATCTAAAGCCCTTTTTATCTTTTCAAGCACCTGCCTCGTTCGCTCAAAACTTTGCCAGTAACTTTAACAAAAGATTTATTTGCAAATATTGAGACTTTAAATTTGTATATAATTCATAATGTTTAAATAAGCTTTTAGCATGCCATTAATTCTTATGCGGGGTCGACACGGGGGAGTCCAGATAGAAAATAGAACATTAAGGTCGGCTATCCTTTGGCCTGACACCACTAGATGTACATGACTAGGTTTTTATTCACCCTTCGGAAGAGAAAAACCCAAGTCGCTACGCAGTCTCGAACCCGCGACTTCTCATTCAAGAGGCGAGCTCTCTACCCACTGCGCCACTAGGCGTTCCAATGTCATTCATTATTATTATTATATATATATATATATATATATATATATATATATATATATATATATATATATATATATATATAGAATTCCTGCGTATATCCTGAAAATTTGGTTAAAATATTTTCAGTAATTACGAAATTACAGCATTTCTACGAGAAAAGTGCTAGAATAAATTTTAACAAGGCTTTTTGAAATGACAGTCTTTTAAAGAAAATAACGACCATGAAAAGTGCCGTTTACTTAAGTGGTGGAGTATAAGCCTGCCTACCTTGTTAGCTACTCCAATAAAAGATGCTCAAAATTTGTTCTTCTGTTAAAATTATTCCTAAATTTTGAAAAGAATTCTGGTAATTTTGTTTAAATAAGCCTTGATAAAATTGATTTTAACATTTTTTCCGAAGAAATGCTGCATTTTTGTTACTTCTGAATATATTTTCACCAAATTTACAGGATATATGCAGAAATTCCTCCTCTAGAAGCTTCGCAAATCTTATAAAGCAATTTTGAGTTTTGTCCAAGTTATTAAGACTTTTGGTAAAAAAAAGCCTTGTTAAAACTGATTTTTGCACTTTTTTTGTAGAAACGCTGTAATTGTTTTACTGCTCAATAGATTATCATCAAATTTTCAAGCGATATGCAGAAATTTGTCTTGCAGAAGCTCGAAAAGTTTTGTACAAATATTTTGAGTTTTGTTGAAGTTATTGAGATTTCGCTAGTGGATTATTTTTTGCCCCAGTCTGTATATATATGTGATTGATTACAACAGATGACGAGGTGTCCCGCTGGTGGGCCGCAGTTCTACACGTGTCCAGTTCTTGGCTGGATGACGACTTCTCTACCGCAGAAGGTCACTACGCTATCGTCAACGACTTTCCTAAATCACTTCAGACATGCGAGTAAGACTTGTCTCTCTTCTCTAGTATGGATCTTCTGTGTGTTAGTTTCTCTTAGTAACGATCATAACTACTAGATAAGTTTTAGCACTTGTAATTTAAAAAATTTTTACTTCATAGTGATTATTCTATTTGTCTGATTTCTGAGTTTTTTATCTTTCTAAAATGACGATCAACTAGTTTTTAAAAATACTGATAGTATCAACTAAAAAAATCCACGTTGTGTTCGTTGCTGAAGAATAGACCAACTGTGTACTGCATTTGTTGTAAAAGGAGACAAAGCACTAAGATCCAAACCAACGCCAGAAAATGCATTTGGTTGATGGGCGCCTAGGCTCCTGAAATGGCTACGCTGTTTTCTTATCCTGAACCTAGTTAAACTGGGATTCAAGGGAAGTTGATGATGATGGTGAGTACTAACTAATAACCATAACACTATTAACATTTATGAATGATTTGGCGTGTCGTGTTTTATTTGCTCTATTGTTTTATTGGTAGTACTAATAGCCTAACACTATTAGCTGACTTGAATGATTTGACCTATTGTGTTGTGCCCGACAGAAGACCGCTGGCGAGGGGTGTGTTTGCTGCGTACAAAGCCAGGCTGAGCTGCGTGTATGAGGACGATGAGATCACTGATGATGATGATGATGATGATGATGATGATGAATTAGAAGATAGATCTCATGTCAGGACTAAACAGCTGTGCAGTCGTGCGAGCAAACTTCTGCAAGACTGTGCTACGCAGTCTGATGCCGCTGAATTCTCAGTTGTTGAAAAGGTAATTTGATAAGTCGTTGAATTTACCAGTGTTGTGTCCGGGTTCTAGGGATGATGATGATGTTGTATAGTCGGATCTGATGCTGATGATTATGACGGATAAGCAACCTAATTGCCTGATTATAATCTATCTTGATGTGACAGCATTGTGATAAGCTGTAATCAATCATGATGTGGTAACACGGTGATAAGATGTAATTTACCATGAGGTGATAGCACATGATAAGCTGTAATCTCTCATGATGTGATAGCACGGTGATAAGCAGTAAATTATTATTGGTCTTATTCTAACTTTTACAGTGGAAACACAGCTTTCTTATATATTCTGATGCACAATAGTTAGCTCGCCATCTTTTGAACGAACTGACATCCTTTTCTCTTGCACTTTCGGTGATTAATCAATCAGGGATCTAGAGTTTGGCCCTATAGATCATTACAGATCAGCAATACAATCAAATACTACTAGTTAATGACCTCGGATGGGAAATTTAACTAGTAGCCTAGTAGCAATGTTAGCGTGGAGAGGCTTAATCATCGCAGTCTCCAACTTGCTATATGTTATGAGATCTATATATTTGAATAAGTTTCATGATTTTCGATTCTTATCTCCTATGTCGTTTAACCAATTGAATGATAGCTATTATTGTATGTAGATCTACTGTAAGGTTGTTTGAATCGAAAGTTACAGTATGTAGAGAAACTCTATGCTCGTATGTATAGGCTGAGACGATAGTAATTCTATTGTCGTATCTATAGGCTATGATGCTGCTGGCTGCTGATTGGCTGCTATCTGTGAGAACTGACCAATGGCAGAGAGAGTCGGGCGTGGCTCACGATGATGGACATTTTAATGTAGTGCCGATCAACGGCAGCAGCGGTGTAGCTGCTCTACCGGAGGACCTGACAGCATTCCAAGCTGATCTGGCCATGCTACGCAGACTGGCTCACTCTACTAAGATGGGAATGTCTAAGGTAATCTATGCTGCTGTTGTATCAACTGACTGTGAATAGTACTATGTCCTATGATATGGACAGTCCTTTTATTCTCTTTTGATGGGCCATGCAGTTAGTGCGGAAAGGTCCCTGCAAGCGGATGGGACCCATCTAATTGAAGAGAATCAAGTGAGGCCCGTTAACTTATTCTTTGCTATCCGTGTACCTATTTGAGCATGTATATATGCAGTATAAAGTGTTCATAATATCCGCTGCCTGTTTAAATCGTTATTTCTTTAAATTTATTTAATAATCAGAACATCTTGACGTCAAAACCAATGTATTTGAAATTAAGCTTAGGTTGCTGGGATCCTTTGATTTCTTATGATTTGTTGAATTGCGTGATAATTATTCCATATGATGATTAATTATTCAAATAATTAGATTAAATACTTTTGTTGTATCTTTTCTGCAAATTGTTGATACCATTCTCCTATTAATTACATTTTCAACTTCATAAATAATTAATTAAAATAGAAATTTATAATATTTATCTTTACACGTACATTTATTGACATTCATCGTGATGCAGCGGTGTACACTTGTACTTTACAGAGCAACAGTGTACTGTATGTAGCAGTGTTGTACTGTGTGAAGCAGTGTTGTACTGTTTTGAGCAGTGTTGCACTGTTTGGAGCAGTGTTGCACTGTATGGAGCAGTGTTGTACTGTATGGAGCAGTGTTGTACTGTATGGAGCAGTGTTGTACTGTATAGAGCAGTGTTGTACTGTATAAAGCAGTGTTGTACTGTATGGAGAGCAGTGTTACACTGTATGGAGCAGTGTTGTACTGTATGGAGCAATGTTGTACAGTATGGAGTAGTGTTGCACTGTATGGAGCAGTGTTGTACTGTATGGAGCAGTGTTGTACAGTACTTTCTCCTGTGTACGTCACTTATTCACTTGCGTGCTCACTCATTCTGGTGGACTGACTGCTACTCATTTTTGAAAGGTTCTCTTACTATTACCTCAGATCATAATATTGTAAGGGACTGGTCAACATTCGTGAACTATTTGATTTTGAAGGTATTTCTGCATGAAGCCACTGTTCGTATTATGGCTGGAGCAAGTCCATCGCGCACGGTACAGCTGTTGAATCGCAATGTGCGCAGGAGGCGTGGTGTTTTAGTCGGAAACACCAGCGAATCCTTAGGTAGGTATTAAAATGTTGGCTAGGTATAACAGAAACTAAACGTTTTAAATATATTTTAACTAAAACTTTCTCATTTAAATTGTTAACTTTTGAAACACTTTATGATAAACTTTCTTACCTATCAGTTTCTAGTTCATAGTCTACCTTTAATTAAACATTGTACATTTTATCGACTAACACATATTTAATGCTCGAAACTCTTTGCCTCATGATCTTTGCTTTTATATATGTATCGATCTTCTTACTGAAAATACAAATTATACTATTTAATTAATATCTACAATCTCACTGTTCTTATACATTTTTGCAGATAGTTTTGTGTAGTCAGATTTTCAAACAGTCCAAGCTCAGTTTTCCCTATAATTTTTTGCTTCCATTTAATTTTATTATCTATCTCATGTAAAGCTATAAACTTCGGATTGCGCCAGATCCTGATTTTCTTATTTTTACTGCATTCATCAAATGTCTTCGACTACTGTCTCTCCTAGAAACTTCTTAATTAATAGTTAGACAGCATTTCTAATCATAATTTATGTCAAGTATTTGGCACTTTTCTTGTAGACGACATTGACAATGAAGACAGAACTGGATATAATGGTAACACAAGAGAACTAAGCCGACGAAAGAAGTGCATCGAAGGAGCACCGGATAACCTGGCGGCAATCGATTCATCTAATCCTCGCTCCTCTCTTCAGGCGCAAGTTCTTCCTGATCTTCTTGATGACATGCAGTCAGTTAATGACAGAAGATCCCCCACCAGATGTTACTCATTTGTTAATCGCATAACCACTAATTGATCTTTACAGTAAAATGAAGATGTTAAGAAATTATTTATGGAGTGTGAAGTTTTGATTAATAAGTTCATACCGTTGTATAATGTTAATAATGTTGTTCATAATGTTAAACGCAACATAATCTGCTGTTAATCAAATTTTAAATCACTACAAATTTTAAATAATGTATCAAGATATGATGATAATTTACAAGACGTTATTGAAATTAGCAAACACTTTAGCTTACAAAACAGTCAATTAAATATTGGGCAGTGATAGGGAATGATGAAAATTACTGGTGCTCCGATAGCATGACCAGCCTAACAGTTTTACGTAGGCCTATAGTTGAAGTACCTATAGTTATCGTTTTTGACATACAGTAATCAAATAATATAGCATATGTAACACATTGCAGGGTAATGGATATTTAATTGTAAATTCGCGTATGAATTAAATTAAATTCATAGATGCAATAATTTACAGGAATAAGAGATAATAGACGGTTCTACCAGATTGGCAGAAAGTTTTAAATTGGCTAATTGAGGAGACATTGGTTAATTCATAACAAGAAGCAATGTTACATGATCACATCAGTGCAGAGATAATGATTTTACTCAAAATTAAAAAGATGGTTATTTTGTAATTCAGGAATTATAAGTTTTGGTTTGTAATGATTTAATTTTATTATTGAAATTTTTAAGACGTACTATTTGTGTCGTAACCTGTGTTGGTAATTTGTATCACTTATATATAGTATGCATTTTTGAAGGGTTATAATGGCTTAAAAGTTTCAAGTAATTTGGCTAACCTTTAACGTGTCTGATTATTATTTTTACCAAATAGTTACTTTGTTTTAACTTTTATTGAATTTATTTGCTGATATTAACTTAAGAGTTTTGTCATTAACTATATAGGCTTTGTATAGCCTAGGTCATCTTGAATTTTTCTGTACTGTTAACAATATATATTATGGCATAAAATATCTACAATTTTTCTTTGCTTTTAGTAAAAAATAGGCAAAATTTACCTTGACGTTAAAAAGTACTAGAAACCATCATGGATTTTTTTATATTATAGCCTATGTGTGCATTATATATATTATGTGTTTCTTGTTGCGGCTTTGTTTAAGTTATTGTTTCATGCAACAGTGTGTTACAAATTTAATGTTTGTATGACTTCCTGGCTGAATTATACTCAGCTTATAGGCTACTAATAGCTGTGGATTCGTGACATATATCTTTACATGATAAGTATAAATTTCTCTTAAGTTATTGACCATTTGTAAACATTCACCGATTATTAATTATTTTGTGTTAGTGTAATATACATGTACTTTCTAAAATGCGGCTAGCTTTGAAAGATTTGTTAGCTGGAATTAGTTCTAGCTGTTGCAAGATAAGAACTGCAATGAACACTTTAGACAGTGATATATCGCTATAAATTTCTTTGCTTGACAAGTGTCACAAATTTATTTGACCTAAATTTCGGTTCATTTCAAGACAAACGTTTTGCAAGATTATCAAGCCATAACTTAATACTATCTAAAATCAATTTTATAATTACCCTTATAATAGTTAATATAGTACTATATCAGTTTATAAAAGGACCCATTAGGCTATTAGCAATTTGTGTCCTGGCAACAGAATGTATCTTGGGGTCAAGAAACACAATAGAAAACCAGTTTGGAAGACATGCTTTTAAAGCCGTAAGGCTATAAAACTCGTATTTGACAAATTAGAAATAAGCAGAGTAGGCCTACTTGGATTATTTTGTGTATAACATATCATCATTGGCTGGAGCCGGTGGCGAAGTCGGCAAGATACTCGACCGCGGATCAGTTGATGCAGGTTCGGATCCTGGGCTCGCCCGTCACTGACATCGCTTTCGAGTGAGGAAACTGACGTTACCCATAGCTTTACTCGTTACCCAAGTACTACCGTACGAATGTGTGACCCCCTGAAATGATTTTTGACTTCTCAGTTTGCTGCAAATATTCTAATGCACTTTACTTGACAAACTGAATGAATAGCAGATTAAGCTGTAATTGAGTCATATGGTGTAATTAATGATGAAAAAAACTTGTTTTGTTTTTTTGTTTTGTAACGCTGAAGTTTCTGCAACAAGTGACATAATGCCTACCTACAAGCTATTGCTAAGAGTTTTTGGTATATTTTAAGTTTAGATATATGAAGAGAGTTTATGAAAAAGTATAGTTTCTGAAAGAAATTAGTTTGTTGCCAAAATATACCAACAAACCTTAACAAATAACCTTAACTTAATAACCTTCAAGTCCTATGCTAATTTAAAGTTGGTTCGGAAACTTAAGCATACTGAAAAGCAAAAAAATACTAATAAAATATCATCATATCCCTTGGATTCCAGAGGTCCTAATCTAATGCATGATGAAACTGATAAAGAAAACAGCAAGATTATGTTTGAGCAATTGAGACTGATTATATTTAGGAATCAAGATTCAGGAATCAATCTCATGAGTCGGTAACTGAAAAAAATTCTATTAGGACTGCATTTCTTATTTCTATACCGATAATTAGTTGTTTGCAAAAGATACAATACAAACTACAAATGAAAATTATTTTTAGAAAAAAAATGTGTTTTTGATTCCTTTTACAGCAAAAAAGACTCTTTTTAAAAAACTAGCATTTGTTTAAAAAAAGCTCATATCTTAAGGTGGAATTATATTTGTTGAGTGAACGCCAACGCCATCAAAAATTGCTTTGTAAAGAAGATTCAAGTAATCAACTGACAAGATCAAGAATCAGTGGTTCAAAAAGTACATTACCACAATAGCTGAAAGACTTTCTAATACGTGCAGAGAGGCGTGCATGAAGTCTATATTTTCTTTGGTGTTGTCTTAAAATAATTGAGCATATTTCAGCATTATGTAACCGTTTTAAGTGTCATTGATGTTAATAAAAGCTTTAACGTGGAGTGAAGACTATAAAGATGTTATTCAAATTCATCTTACCATCTACCGACCATTCTAACTCATCCATCCCATCTTCAAGAAGATAGATTTATAATCTAACCAAGTAGAATTAATGAATTCATAATTTTCACTTAAATTGACAAAATAACTTGGTTAACTAGATAAAATAATATATTTTATCTGTTTAACAAGATAAAATCCATTTAACTAAGTTATCCTACCACGATAGCATCCACACCCAGCTTGAGAAACCACCAACAAAAATCAGAAATATCAGTTTTAGACAAATGCAAATGACTATAATTTTGAGGTTTTATATCTCAAACAGTTGAAATGTCAGCTATGGGAGGCAAATACACTTACCTGTATTTGATTAAGCTGCACACCAATTTAAAGTACATGATTGTAAATATTTTACAGCCTCTTCTTTATTTTGACTAAAGCGACATGGGGTTGTCAAACCCAGTTTTACCGTCAGCGGTTTTTTGTCATTTGTATCAGCAGCAACGCCTATACGAAAACCCCAACTAGCCGAAAGTGGTTAACCTCTTCATTGTATCGAGATTTTCGGCATATTTTCAACAATCATAGAGAAAACTATGAGAGAAAGTGATTGGATTACACAGCTCCAGTCTACTGCACACAGACTATCAGCAACACAGCTCAGCATGACTGCACCCAGCTCACTCTTTTACGCCTCGGCACCATTGCATCACAGAGAACACTCTGTCTGCCTCGGCAAGACACTGTCTGCTACACCGCACCAGACACTGTCAGCTAGAGACATTAGTCTGGTTCACCGCTACTATACAGCATATACTGGGTCTGAATCACATAACAACATAAATACCATTAGTACTTATACTGTACTGAGTCTATATTGAGTAGTAGAGCAAAAGATTCATTTCTTAGATACATAACCTTATAATTTATATTGTTCTTAAACAACGAGTCAATTAATTAATATTTAAGTAAATAATTCTTAACTTTTATTAAACTAATTAAAAGTTATTAAAAGTTTGTCCTGGAAGAAATTTAACTTAAATGTCACCCAAAAGAAAGTGACAAAATTTCTTACTATCTATCCCATCACTATACTGCCTACCACAGTCATTTCAATAGTAAGACAGTGTATTTCAAAATTTAAACATGTTATCTCCTACGAGATTAATAGAAATGTGAGAATATAGATGTAATTTGGATATCACACAAAAACCTCTTTCCCATAACTGAAGGCTATATTGAGGCCTGCTATCTTATATTCAGTCAATCATCAACGAAATGCCTGTCCGTGAGCATAAAGAATTCAGTTTAAGTGATTCCTTGTACTTGACATTGGCCAAACGTAATAGAAAGTTTAATGTGGCATCCATCCATTTATTAAAATGAGGATGGAAGAATTAGCACTATCGATTACAAAACGCTGCTAAGCAATATGCACAGATATAGTCACACATAATTCCTACAAAACAGAAGCTTAACTTTAGTTTACTTAAACAAAATAATCCATCTACTCAACATCTAATCACATTTCAGTAGGATCACGCATGCACGTACATAATCAATACTTGTTTAGTCGTATCAACCTGATCCGCACTACGACTGGATCACGATTCCAGAAGACAAAGTCAGCCCAACGACGGCCTCGCGGCAGCTAAGTGCAGCTGCTTAATCTTTGGATCTGCTTCTACTGCTGCTGCGGCTACGACGCTTGTCGTCACGCCGACGTGACGACTCGCTGTGACGGCTCTTCCTGTGATCTCCGTCACGAGATCTAGACCTACTGCGCGAGTCACTGCGGCTACGGCTGCGACGACGACGTCTGGGGGTCCTGGAACGTGATCTTGAGCGCGAGTACGACCTGAAACAATGAGACCTTCCAGTCATATATATCTTAATTCATTAGGAGTTGCATGTTAAGCAAATAGTTGTGGGAGCAGAGCGTTGGCTCAGTAAACCCGCACGCAACTGACTTAATTTTTTTATTAATCGAGTCCACTTCAGAAATAGAGATAAATTAACAAACGTTAAGATTGCACTAAACATATCCGTTCAAGGATGGTCTAAAAAACATATACCCATATATATATATATATATATATATATATATATATATATATATATATATATATATATATATATATATATATATATATATTAATTAAAGATGATTTTTCAATCACTCCTAAATTACAGAGGCATATGTTTAATTTTGCATCTGTCAATCCAATTGATGAAAAATAACAATTAATCATACTTTTCAAATTTGTTAATATATTAAATGAAAAAAGTAAATTGCACCTCCTGACAAAATTTGAATCAATTCATTAGAAAATACCAAAAATTATGATTGCTTTCGTTACATAAAGTAAGGGAAGCTCATTCAAAAACACAATGAACAACACAGCAAAGTCTTTTTAAAGGTGTAGAACCAGAGTTTATCTGTTATAAAATATATATAGGTCAGTATTAGTAAAATATAGTAAATATTCATCTGAAACTCATGGGTCTTAACTTTTGACCCATTGGTACAATTTTCGTGACAATAAAAGTTGAACTCTTTAACGTCCCTGACCTCATCCTTGTATGAGGAAACGGACGTTAAACCTTTATTATTATTATTATTATTAACTATAATTACATTGTATGATATTGTTTAATTACATTAAACACAGATGAAATGTTTAGTGTTTTACGATTCTGACATACACAACAAACAGAATCCAGTATCAGTGTATTATCTATAAGCAACGTGTTATCTACAAACAGTGTGTTATCTACTAACAGTGTGTTATCTACTAGCAGTGTGTTATCTACAATCAGCGTGTTTATCTACAATCTGTGTGTTATCTACTGCAGCGTGTTATGTACAAACCTTCTCCGGCCGCTCCCACCTCTACCTCTACCTCTAAATCCTCCGAACCCTCCGGTGGGTCGAGCGTGTCTAGCGAGCAGCACTCTCACCGGTCGCCCGTCAATCATCTGTCCATCCATTGCGTCAATAGCATCATCAGCATCACGCTGGTCGTAGAAACGAACAAATGCAAACCCACGACTGTCCTGAGTGTACGGATCACGAGGTATGTACACGTCCCCAACCTCTCCGTAGCGGTCAAAGATTCTTCTCAGAGTCTCCGGTGACGTCTTGTAAGTCAAGTTGTCAACCTTAAGAGAGATCATGTTGTCAGTATCCGGAGGTCGTCTGCTTCCTCTGAAACTCATCGTTGCTCTCTTACTGTAAATTATACAAACTACAGAGAATAAACACATGATAGTGTGATTTATTATAATAAATGAAGTAAATTTATAAAGAGTTACTAAATAATATAGATTATAATAATAATGACTTGAGCCATGGAATTATTTAGCACTAATAGTATCACATGCTAGAATCATACAGTTTAGTCCATTGTAGAATTACTTTCTACGCAAGTCCAAGTTTTACCCTCTCTTGGTTCGTCAGGGATTCAAACCCATAAGCTTGGATGAACCTCAAGAACAGTGCCTCTTAAATTTTGACATAACCTCATGCACTATACATTTAGTTAATTAGATATATAAACAAACTATAACAGTACTATAAGCCATTTATGTGAGATTCACTATCAATTTAGCAATTGATTTTCTGTAATCTAAAGTACGATGAAAAACCATTATTTACGCTTCGAGTTTCGAATAAGAAAATTTTGGTAAAATTTAAATATAACACTCTGGTACAATTGTGCTGTGGTTCCATTGATACATCTTTAAACAAATACAAATTAAAATAAAAGTCCTGTAATTTATAGCCAATCCATATTAATTCATAAGTATTATCCAATTCAATCAACTCAAGTTTATTCAATAACCTTACAACGTATCATCGCCTTTGTAAATAAGCATACTAGTAACTGACATACACACGCGGAAAGTGTCTCTATAAACTTGATTAAAAGTTATGCCAATCTTAAACTATTATTTACATAATGGTGATAATGTCGTTTATTGCCAACATCGAGCATTATCGAGTCAAATCCAAGCCGATGAGCAAAAGGAAAGTCCAAAACGATGCAAATTCAACATTTCAGAAAGCCAGTCCAAAGATAAATAATATTTTATTAAATATGAACTAAAAAATAACTGGAAATTTATATGTTCCGCTAATATTTGTGAAAATCAGCCAATCATACATGAATATCTTCATATAATAATTCTAATGATAATCTTCATATAGTAATTTCTAAATTGATCTTTAATATTACGAAATCAGCAATTTCAATCCGGCCTGTATTCAAACCACAATCTCTGCAACTAATGAATCACGTTTATATTTATCCAAACAAATACATAAAACCGATACTGAGTATTAAATATGCAAATAAATTAAGAATACATGACAATAAAATAACATCTTACTCGTTCTATCGCTTCTGCTTAAAAATATAGCGTATATTCCCAGAACGCGCGCCTAATTCCTAACTTTAACACACCGCAACACGGCAACTTATCCGAACGTTCAAAACAATGAAAATGGCGGAGCAGAGCGTCTGTTGCCATTTGTCACAAAAAACCTGATAGCCATGTCATCTTTTAAAAACCAGCCCTACAACAGCAACAATAGCATGCTTTGTGTTTGCAGTCGTCCGCGATAATAGCGAGCACAACAGAATCTATACCAAATTGATAGACAGAATATAGGAGTTCAATAACTACACCCGATCTTGGATAATAAAGAAAGAAGTGAAGAATCGGTCGAGGAAGTAGCTTGGGTCGGATGGGTCCCATCAACAAGCTATATCGTCGACCCGGAAGGCGAGGTAATGCAACGAGGTAATGAGATCATGTGCAATGAGAAGTATCGGCAGTTACGGTTCGATCAAGGTGGCGAAGAGGCCTAGTCCCAGACTATCGATAAGCGGTATCATGAGTGCATTACAACGTGAAGCAGTTAAATTAGTTTCTCCTCGATTCGTCACTAATTCTACAAGATGTGAGATTATAAGCTATCTATTCAAGAGAAGCCTCGTGCTTTTGAACATTGACTTTAAACACGCTACTACCTATCTACCTACCTACTTACCTACCTCTCTCCTGTTCGTTACAAATGGCATCAGTTGTGAGGTATCATCTGATAGGCCTAATAATGAAACAGATTCTCCCTGATTCTCCTCTCCACTTCAGTTAAGATGTTCTTGATCCAGCTAAATACATGTCAGAGAACTTCATCAAAGAAATTAATTTCCGTTTGATGAATCTTATCTCACATTAGGTTTTAATTGACAAATTGTAGACTTTTTGGGCGAATAAAATGATTGTATCAATTTACTGTATGTATTCAAATTAAAAGCAATTTATCGCGATTTAAGGTTCCTATTTCACTACAGGCCTGCAGATACCCCATCAATTTCGTACATTTGACGTCGATTGCTTCTATAAATTCTAACATCATGCATGACATTACTGCAGACTCCGCAATCTTGCAGGGAGTCGAATAGGCTTATAGTTAGAATTATTGACCTAGAAGCCTACTAGAGGATCAGAACGCGATGAAAAAACAACAATAACAGAATACATACATAAGGAAAGGATGGTCAGGATAACGAAATATCCTCATTTGCACTCCAGAAGCAAGTTACATCCAACAGTCGAGAGAGAGAGAGAGAGAGAGAGAGAGAGAGAGAGAGAGAGAACAGAGAGAGAAGGGAGAGAGAGAAAGTGTGTCATAAAAATAAAGCTACGCATCTGTGAAGTAAATGCATAAAAAGAACAATCCTCTCTCACAAAATGTAAAATTAAAATAATTTATTTGAATGAGCTCACTGTAAACCATAAAAAGTGGAAAACAAACACGATTATATTAAGCGCAACAATATTAACTGTCGCATTTCAAAATAGTATTAACATAGGCCTACTGTCTAACATCAGAGATAATCCATTATAATGTAATTAACTGAAGTACAGCTTCATTGCAACAATACGGTCAAATGGCAGACATTCAGTTTGAGCAATTTCAATTATATTGAATTATAATAATATTATATATACAATAAACTATTAAAAATTCAAACCAGATAATTAAATATACGTTTACCATTGAGCAGGTCATAAGCAATAGCGGCCACATACAATTTTATACGTGTATATTTATTTAATGAAAGTATTCCATTTAGCTGAAAAGTTAAAAGAAAAAGAATTAAAACACGCTTTTCTAGCGATCTAACCATAGCCTAATAAATTAATTTTTGAAAAGCAATTAATTTCTGATCCGTTTAAAAGGTAATTTTAAATTTTGATCTTAAAATTTGTCTTCAGTTTGAAGAAATTCCTAAGCAGGCTAATGTCTAGTTAAGATAATGCCTGGGTTTGGTTTGTGGTAAGATTACGGTTAGTTGTCAAATCAGGTAGGCATTTACTATCAAGTAATTGATAATTTTTAATTTTTGAGATGGTAACCAGGTTTGAGTGAAAAAGGCAGTAAAATCAAACTTAAGTTTAGACATAGATTTTTTTCTTCCAAAATGCACAATCGGTGACCGGATCTTCTGCGATGCACCACTAAAGACAGGTTAACTGGATTCTAAACGGGCCTATATAAATCCGATCGTGACTCAATCACTTAATTATAAGCAAACTGCGTATTAAAATGTTACCACTTGTCAAAAATAGCTTTATCTCGTTTATACGATGAATAAACTGCGATTGGTGCATTTTAAGCAAATAGATTATTAACTATCTAGGCGAACCAAATGATGTATACGATTGAGTTAATGGCATAATTGTAGAGGTTAGAGGTAGCTAAACATATTTATAGCAAACACATCAATTCTGAGCATTCTATTACAAACAACTTAGTAAAGACAGAGTGGAATCGATTCCAAGAGCCTGTCAAGTCGTCATCTGACAGAAAACTGTATAGCTTAATTTAACTTGCTATACTTAATAAGCACTTCAAATGTATGAATACAATGCTAATTAGTTACTTAATGCAAGGTTAATTGCTCCTTGCAAAGTTTAGTGATGGTCTAGGGTTAGGGCCTAACTGTAATCCAAACTCTAATCTTAAGAACATCCTAGCCGACGGTAAAACTTCATTGTAGAACCCGGTGTTAGCCTAGTAGGACTAAAGCAAATGGAAATTTGCAACCGAATACGTCTATAAACGATAACAATTCCGCTAGAAATGATTGCCATACGGAAAAGCAGGGATTGCATACTGATAGATTCTTCAAATATTTGTGACGACAATATCCTAAATGAGGTTTCTATGAACTAGGCCGTCGAGTGCGTCAAATGATAGTGTTGTTGTTCAACAACAAGTCTTCAATCTATAGGACAACATTTTTCTCACTTTGTGACAACAACTTGCATTGTTCATTGATATTATTGCTCCGGCGAGGTAAAACTATGATAATAGAGCGTGAGCAAATATAATAATGGAAAATTTTTAATAAAAATGACAGAGCAACACTTTATAAACAGATTCAGTTGGTAGACCATTTTAGATAAAATATATGCAATGAAATTTAACTGATTCTTACAATAATTGTTTTGATTAAAAAAATACAAGTCTATAGCCTGTTTTTTGTGCAATACTGGCGTATATGTGCAATATACTCTAAAAGCTAAACTATTAACAGCAATCTATAAGGCCTACATAAAAAGCTATGATCTATAGTATATACCTATAGTTATTACCTATAGAATTAAATAAACTATTGCAGTGTATCAGTGTAGAATAATTTTAAAGCCCAATTATAACGAGCCCGTACTGTTTCAAAGAGAGATTTAATAGGCATATTGGCCTAGACTGCTCATACCATAATGCTATAACTGCAATTAAGCTCTTAATCATCGAGCGCATCTGCAACAAATTATCAATTTGTATCATATAACGCAAGTTTCATGAGGCCTATAATAATACAAAAATCAGCGTTTAACGTCCGTTGTCGTACCACAAGGATGATGTAAGACAGTATATCATGAAAGTTGTGTGTTATGTAGCACAATCTAATAATAAAACAAAATGCAATTCTCATGCGTAGCTAATACTATCAGAGTGCCTTTATACAGGCGAATATCTAAAAGATGTGGCACACCTCTTGAATAAAGGTGTGGCACAAGTTCATAAAATAAACAATTATTGACACACAGGCAATAATTGTTTACTTTATGAACTTATATGCCACATACCTAGAGAGATATGGTATACAGGCCCATATATAGAAAGATGTGACATACAGGCCCATATCTAGAGAGGTGTGGAACAAAGGCAGATTCCTATAGAGGTGTGGCACAAAGGCCCATATCTAGGGAGGTGTGGCATACAGGCCCATATCTAGAGAGGTGTGGCATACAGACCCATATCTAGAGAGGTGTAGCATACAGACCCATATCTTGAAAGGTGTGGCTTACATGCCAATATAAAAGAACCGAAAGAAAGAAAGATTTGAAACAGTAGTTTATAAAAATTGGGGCCCCTACTTCTCTCCTCTCCTGGATAAATTTCCTCCTTAATTACACGTAAAAGTTATAAAAGCTAAAAAAGCTAATGCTAACGTCCGTTTCCTCACTCGAAAGTGAAGTCAGTGACGGGCTAGCTCAGGATGATTATCATTTCATTTAGTCACAAAAGCTCAAGCATTCCATATAGCAAAGAATTCAACCAATCATACAATATCAATACTGAGTAGCTTTGAGTCTGTTTCAGTATCGGAAAGTAAAATCGAGGACGTAATAGTAGCCTTAATGCATAATTCGTTACAACACATAACCGAAACAAAAATTGAATAATACAATAGAATAAATAGAATAAGATAAAAACACCAAAAACAAATACTATAATCTAAACGTGACGCGCTGCTACATTGATTGTTTTTCACATAGTCTACAGCTATTCTAAGTCTTACCTATGTCGTTCACAACTAAACATAAACACAACCTAAATAAATCAATCAGTCATTAAACATTTCAGAGAGTAACAAACAGCGGCCGATTTATCAGTGAAGATAAATATTTACCCTTCCCAGATCCCCGGAAACACAAAACAGTCACAACGATCGAGTATTTGGACCTCTATCTGAAAATGTCAACTGATATCTTAACTCCCATCATGAGTTAATCCTGAACGATCTTCAGAAATTCCGCAGAATTTACGATCGCTGAACGATAGCGAACGAAATGTAATAGAGGCTGCGAGACAGCTCAGACTGGGCAGTCTATAAAATAGAACGGACCAATGTAGGAGGACCTCCAAATTCACTGCAAGTAAACGTAAATTGGCAGACATTTTCGTCTTCCAAGATATCCCACTGCCATGCGTTCTTCAAACAGTTATTTCGAAAGCTTTCGTTCTTATGGAAGATTCGATCTGCACGGCTCACAGGTCGTTATAGTGGATTCTAGAATTTGATGAAGAACAGAAATCACGGGAATGTTCATCTACTATTAATTAACCGTCAGCGTCCTGTGTTTTTACTCGTCGCTTTCTCTTCTTGCGCGGTGCACCTCTTTCCACGATCTCGAACGGTCGTAAACAGAAAACCTACACAAAACCGTGGAAAGAAATTGCAGGTTAAATCCCCAAGTCAGTTTTATGCGATAATCTCTCTCTCTCTCTCATTTACTAGTGTTCTGCCATGTGGCAATTCCCAGGTATAAATTTCTTCTCACAGTCTAATTTCACACTCCGTAGATCAAAAAGTTAATCCCTTCACAAAAGGCTAAGCCTTTTCAAATCCTATGTAGCCTCTGACTTCAGAAAATATGGCTTTTGAGATGGTTTCCCGTTTCCTTCCTCAGTTCTTGCTTAATCACCTCTAGCGACACATGCTGTTATCGATTGGTCTATTCTACAATGTCCCAGACATAACACGTGTTTTACATTAATATTGTCCAAAATTAAAATCGACTAAGATATGAAACTATAGCTTGACAGCTAACTGTCAAGCATGTAATTTATACGATTGATTAATTACTAAATAAGGATAACTAGAGAATATGCCAGAAGTTATTATGCTATTACTATTTCGCTATATGGTATTAGCTTACAGTAAAATATTCAATTCCTTGTTAAATAATTCAATTATAGAATCTCCTCTCCCTCCCTCTCCCTCCCTCTCTTTCTCAGTGGTTAATATTCAGCCTATTAATTTATTGTATTTCCACAACCGGAATAAGTACTATTTTAATTTAACATGGCTAATTACATAGCTATTACATTTATTTAACAAACATGTAGACAGTCATTGAATTTCTTTAGCAAGCAATATTTGCCACTGAATAGACCGATAGAAAATACAATTTATTTGCCATTAATGAAATGACCTTAGGGTAATAGGCTACATTTACTGTATATCAATTTGTTTAAATAGTTTAATTATGATTTTAACTTAAAATGCTTCAGTATTTGATTGGTTGTTTCAGGATTTTAAAGTGATGGTTGTAAATAACCGTCATATATCTACGTTTTAAAGTTGAAATAAATGTTTTACCTTATCAGAAGCCAAGAGGTCCAAGTCGTCGGGAGGGTTTGTGATGACGTAACGTTTAGCATTCGGGTTTTGAGCAACGGTGCAGGCCGTGTCGAGGAACCTGCTTAGACCTATGCACAGGATCCCGTACGTGCGCAGCGCATGCGCAAACAACTCTGAATACTTCCGACCATCTTGCTACAATTGTAACAGTAATCATGTAGCTATCAATTAATCAAATATTATATTTCCGAAATAGATCCTGCTATCGATTTACAGTTCAAATGCTCCCACAAAATTCTCTGACTTTTGTCCATCTTGTTACAATTGTAGCAGTAGTAATGTAGTAAAAATGACATAATTGTACGAGCAGTAAATTGACAATTTGTCAGAGGAGTACATGGAGGTTCAGTGCTAGGTTGTAGCTGCTGTCAATTAGCTGAGTAGAAAGCTTGTTGGCACGTAATCCGACTGCGGATCAGTTGATTCAGGGTTCAAGTTTATTACTAGAAAATATGTAAGTATAAATTGTACAGTAACTTAATACTACACGTAATCAAGTGCACAGAAAATAAAGTATTAGCTAATATCAAATAGAACTCAGTTACTAGTTGAGTGACTCCGTTATATTACTATAAGGTTAAAATATTGTATTAATTTCAATGTCCCCTTACTCCGAATTGACTGAGAATTCCGCTGTAGAGGGGTAAAGAAGCCACTCGACATCTGTTTCGATGAGCTAAACTCTCGGGGGTGCTATAGCCCCCTCTCATGCCCACCCCCTCGGCCAGAATTTGTTCAAGTTCGGGGGTTGCTCCACCGGTTATTAGCGTCCGAATGAGAGTGAGGGCGTTGTCGTTAAAATATGTCTGTAAAAATTGTTTAACGCTTTTAATTTTGTTTTTGAAATACATTATTATTTAATACTATGGGAGGGGATATAGCACTCATAATAATAGTAGCAAGACACATTATCATCAATTGTTAATTATTAAATAAGCTACTTATTAGAGTAATAATTGTGATTAATTAAAAATTCTACTTGTAAATACTTGATATCTGCAAAAACTCCTCATTGAATTTCTTAACTGTAGGACACAAGATGTGACAGATATCCTTAAATAAAAAATGACAAGTTCTTATTTACAGTTGTTTGCTGGAAACTACGCTACTGTTTAATTTAAAATACAATTTAACTTTAAATATCATACGGATACGAAAATGAAAAGTAATCTGAAAATGGTAGTCGTGTGTAAGATCATGCCAACGCGGAAACTGGATGAGTTAATGTGAGTTAACAGGAAAATCTCTCTCTCTCTCAGGAAATTTTTTCTAACAGAAGTAAAAGCTATCCAGTAGAAGTAAAAACTATCCAGTAGAAGCAAAAACTATCCAGCACAAGTAAAAACTATCCAGTAGAAGTACACACTATCCAGCAGAAGTAAAAACTATCCAGTAGAAGTACAAACTATCCAGCAGAAGTAAAAACTATCCAGTAGAAGTAAAAACTATCCAGTAGAAGTAAAAACTATCCAGCAGAAGTAAAAACTATCCAGCAGAAGTAAAAACTATCCAGTAGAAGTAAAAACTATCAGGAGAAACATTTTTAAGAAACGGAGAATAAAAATGAGAGAGTCTCTATAATATATACCAAATCACCCAATAATTCACGAGCAGCTCATAAATGATATAATAGACTTTAAGGAGGAATTTGAGCCTAAAGCCTGTCAATGAATGTACATACGGTGCTCATGAGCGAGTCGAGGACACTGACAGCGAAGGCGGTGCCACAGGCAAATGGTTGAGTCATGTAGAGCTCAGTGTCAGGGTCATCGTCGTCATCCTGGTCTAAAAACTGGACGTTAGCGTCGTTACCTGCATCAGTCAATCAAATAGTCAATCCGCCAATGAATCAATAAATAATTCAATCATTCAAGCAATCCACTAATGAATGAATCAATCAGTCAATAAATCAGTTAATCAATCAATCAATTAATAAATTAATCTCTATCCACTAATAATCCACTAATAAATCAGTCAGTTAATCAATCAACCAGCCAATCAACCAGTCAATCAATAAATCAATCAATAAACCAGCCAAACAATCAATCAAATAGATCAATAAATCTACCAACCAATCAATCAACCAGTCAATCAATCAATAAGTCAATCAATAAAAAGAGCAAACTACTAATCAATCAACAAATCTTAAATCAATCATGCAATCAATTAAATTAAGCAATCTACTACCAATCATATCAATTATCGACCGAACACTCAATTCATCTATCAGACGTTTGATCTGACTATCGGCATCGAACAAAAATTTCTTGTTAAATATCAGCGTATTACCTCGTGCAATTTTGTAAGTCATCCTATTTAATCTCTAAGCGTTTTATAAGCATTTAACACGAGAAGTTACCAAGTTCAGTAATCATCGGGATATCGCTGCCTGAGGACACGCCCTTCTTGGCCGGCTTCGAACCCGATAGTGCAGGAACACCCGGGGGCAGGAAAGCTGTAAATATGAAATAGTGAGATAAGTTATTTATTTAGCATATGCGTTAATCCAGATTGTTGCTTCACTTGTAAAGCAACTTAGCGTAGACAGTCCACCCGGTAGGCAGGTTAGACGGCACTCCTCAACGATATGTTTCATGCTTTGCGATTGGCCGCAGTCGCAAAGCGGTGCGATAAGTGAACATAATTGAGTTACCCCTAGCGCTCATCCCGTCACTGATACGGCTTTTGAGACAGGAAATTGACGTTACATTAAGTTTGAGTATTTTGAGCCTTTCAAGGCGGAGTTTTAGGTCGATTTTAAGTTTTAAAGTAAAATGGTGATGAACAGTGATTCGAAACTTTCGCCTACAAATTTCACAGTCAAGCCACTTAATCGCCGAGTCACTCGACTAATTTAACTGAATAGTACTCCTATATATTGTACACCTGTGCTCCGCGCCGAGACGGTTGATACAAATTAATTGAATAATTATAAACAACATTCCGTGAAAAGATGCTCATTCAATCAAAACAGATAAGCCACAATCAAGTCTAAAAGCTAAGCTAAAATTAAAAGTTGATGTAGTGGTGAGCTTGAAAAATGTATGTTTGATTTCCATTGCCTCCTTTAGCTTCTGCTTGTCGCTCTTTGCATGATAAGTTCAATACCTTCGGTCTATTAGATAACGGCATAGAGAGAAGAGAGAAAGTTACGCAATACGAAATATAATAATTTACAGATTGTTTAAACATTGTTCGGGACTGTTGAGGCGTCGCCAACAGCAAATGATAATAAAAAGCATTACTTTCAAGTTTTCAGTACAATAGATTCATAATAGCAAAATACTCCACAAAATACTCATTAATACTTAATAACTAATTTAATTTGTTAATAAGCAAGCCTGATTATATGATGTAGGACAGATAGGATTTGAGTCTATTCGTATCCCAACCCTAGTTCAACTGGGATTCAAAGGAAGATGATGATGATTAACTATTATTTATTAATTATTAACTTAGATTAAATTACATTACACTTGAAGGGGCTACTAGTGGAATTATTTAATAATGAGAATTTTGAAAATTCAGTCTACTGAATCTTCAATTCAGTATCATCTTCTCTTGAATCCAATTGGATTCAAGGGAAGATGATGATGATGATAAGTAAGCCTATCATAGTGGATTACCTGGTCCCGTATACCCGGAAGTCTCTAGAAGTCCCATGGTATCGTCGAAGGTCATTGCTTTGATGTTAAGCGAGCACAGAATGGCTTCTTTATCAACGAGGTTGCTGTCGTCGTTGATTGAGTTTCGAGCAGACAATATAACGCACATGTCGCACATGTTAATGTGCACAGCTCTCAGATTAGCTCGATTTAACGGCGAACCCTATACAATCGATCGAAAACAACTAATCAGTAAATTAATCCAACAATCACTTGCTAAATTAGTCATTTGTCTTATTCAGCAGGTTCCAGTAGGATAGCGTGCTCTACTTAATACAACTCACGGATTTGCTCGGTGGTGTATTTAATTATATAAAACTTGCATAGCCTACATGTTGGCTTAATCTTTTCCCACATTTCATGTTTCGTGTCTGATGTAGCTTAGGCTCAAATAAAACTAAAACTCCGATGGCTATTCTGTTGTTGATGGCCTATAGCAGTTACTGTTTACTAGATTTTCTTGATTTACTGTTTCGTCACACCCTAATTTATTAGACTTAACTACGATTACATTTAATGAGAGATTTATGAGTTTACAGTTTATTTAATTAACAATTAAGCAATGTTGTCGTAGTCAAATTAAATAATATAAGTGGCGTATTTATAAGTAGATGGATAATTGTAGAAACGTGTTAAACAGAATACCCTAGTCATATAGCTAGATTCGCGCAGATGCAATTACACGTATTATAGTTAAATTATCAACCTTGTTGATATCTATCACTTTTAATATCACATGCTAAAACCGTCAGGCAATGTAGTCGATTTACTATGTAACCAGTCCTGTGAATGTTCGAGATTTTACTCTCAGATCAGCGCGGCCGGGAATCGAACCCATGAGAAATTCAATTCACCTCAAGATCGATCATTTATTTATAATTTCATGACGTTATCTAACGCTTCTAACTACTACGCAATTGAGACATTCTAACAACTACGTCGTAACAACAATTTGTAGAAACTTTGAGCAACAAATTTATAACAACGACAGACGATCAAATCTTTACAATGACAACATTAAATCAATCTAAGAAAATCATTAGTATAAATTTGTATATAATGCCTAAAAATTATTTTAGAAATCTATCTAAAGTATTTCAGATACTTAAAGAGATTTTCAGAAATACTAGTCGCAATTCTATAAAATCTAACTGTCTCATCAACAAACGCACAAGTAGACAGGATACGTACATTTAAGATGCTAATTTTTGGAAGATTGTAAAGACTCTTCCACTCTTTCCTGATGTAATCTTTGTCGCCGACTATGACAACATGTTTCAGCTCCTCCTCCTCAAAGTTACTGGCTCGCAGAGGCATGATGAGGTTCCTCAAGCCAATCAGAGGAGAGTGAGCATCCGCAAATATGCAAACCACGATGTGATTGGACAAAACTGTCATCGCGGCCTGTTCCCGCGTCTATATAGAAATATGTAAAATACAACGTGATTGGTAGACATTATCATTTATTGGCCTATATTCATATCATCAAGTCACCCATGTTGTATTTATTCTTTATCTATTGGACCTTAGATTTTTATTGGATCTTGATAAATGGACCACCAATTAGTCTAGTCTGACTGCTGCTTTGGTTGATCGGTCCGATGGTCAACAGCAACGATAAGCAGGTTTATTCGTCTTGACGAGAAGCCCTTCGGGCTTTTGACCTTGCCGTTAAACCCACAAAACCAATGTGATTGAACAAAACTGTAATTGATGCTTGTTTGCTGATTAAATTCGCTAGTTAAACTATAAGTTACATTTAATGATACTTCAATCAATGAAAAATGTTAATGTAAAGAAAAAATATAATAGGGAGATCTTATTTAGATTCCAAAAGCTGCATGGTTTGTTATTTGACGTCCCTGACATCATCTTTGTATGAGGAAACGGACGTTAAACCTCTATTATTATTATTATTATTATTATTATTATTATTATTATTATTATTATTATTATTATTAAGCAGTTTGCAAGATTAAGCATCATTTTACTGCATAAACGGTTATTACAGATTTTTTATCAATTCAATTGCTCTTGGTCACCAGTTGACTACATTTTTCTTGAATTAGCCTAATTTATTAAATTTAGTGAACTGAATAACAAACTATTAAAACTTTTATAAACATTTATCTTGTCCACTACGCTAAACCTTTCTTTCCTCCACTACCCTTGACGGTATTTACGCTACAACAACAACAACCATTGCAGTGCCAATGTAGTCAATGACACACCTGAATACAGGGAGTACTAACTGCTAGGAATGAACGACATTTTATACTGACCATAAAACAGGCGCTAAACAAACAGACAACAAACATCAGACACTTTTATATGATGAAACAAGTGGTGCAGAAACGTAAGCAATAAATATCTTAACAGAATAGGGGTAACGTCGTGAAGTTTTAAATGACAGATCCTTAGGTGAATTGAACCCTCGTGGGTTCGAATCCCAGCCGCGTTGATCTGAGAGTAAAATCTCGGACATTCACTGGACAGGTTACACGGGAAATGGTCTAAATTGCCTAAAGATTTAAACATGTGGTATTAAAAGTGATAGACATCAACACAGTTAATCATTTCATTATAATGCGTGTTCAATTCAATAAATAGCCCTTACAATGACACAAGAGGACATGGGAGTGGCGGGGCACCAGTAGAACATTCCAGTGGAATCAAATCTCCTCGGATCAGTGACTGTCTCACCGTGCTGTGAGTCCATCTTCAGCAATCCCGGATCCTTGGAGGAACTGTTTGAGGTGAAGGTCACCTGATGACTTGGACTTGACACAGATGATCTAAAAAATATATTCATTTCATCTTCATCATCATCTTCTTCCCTTGATTCCCAGTATAACTAGGGTCTGGATACGAATAGACTGTCTCAAATCCTCTCTGTCCTACATCATTTCTTCTCTCTCTTCAGTGCACTGCCAAGTGGCAGGTTCAAGGTACATATTCATACTCAAAGTCTGCTTTCTCGCTCCATAAGAGCACACCTTTGATCATCAAGTTAATCCTTTCACAAAGTCTATGCCTTATCCATACCTTATGTAGCCTATAGCTTGGGAAAAGTATGGCTTCCTACATCATATCATCAGTCAATCCCCTATTTAAGACTTTTCCATTCGTTTACATTTTAAGGTAAAATCTTATACCTATAAAATATATTCATTTATTTAGAGATAAATTCATTTATTTCTTAGCTGTTTATTCTTTTCCAGTTGTTCAATTCAGGTATAATACTCCATACATTATACAAACGCAACTGCAAGTAATGCAGTAAAAAATACAATTATAAGAGAAGAATATCTACATGGAAATAGATCCAGGAACATTTGCCAACACTATAAACAAAAACACTTAAAATGAGTAGAAAGAAACGTCGCAGGACCAGTGTAAAAAATTCATTGTTTAAATTAATTAAATAGTAGGCTAACAGCAGATATTTGTATACGCCTACTCATTTGTTTTTAACAAAGAAATTACATATATTGGAAGACAAGATTTATAAGAAAAAAATAACATAAATTCTTTATTTCACGAAAGGTAAAATAGCAACAATGCAAGAAACCAAAGAGAACCAGTAAAGGCTCGTAGGTATTGTCACACTACCGGTAACATAGCATTAGCAGAAAATTTGAAAGCATGTAAAATCATTAAATTACTATCTGTATAAATTTACTGTTGGTTAAAAAGATAATTATACTATAAATAGATATATTTCTCGGCTTTGATTAGAAAGGATCCGAAAGAGATAATGAAAGTGTAGAGAAGAATTGATACATAGTGACATTAAATTAGTAATATACCAACGATTACAATAGTAATAAAACTCCTACTAGCGCTTCAAATGGAAAAGCTCATACTTTTTACTAGTGTCCTTGTTATATTCAGGAACAGAATCCATTCCGAATCCTTTAAGACTGGAACTATAAACAGTACCATAACATTTTGGCGTAAATCATGAATCACTTGAAAAACTTCATTTAAAATTTATTGTTAAAAACAGCTCTTTTATTATTCCAATATAAAATAGGTAATAATATAAAATAGTAATATAGTAACAGTAATATAAAATAATATAATAGTAATATAATAGATATAAAATCAATATCTATTGGTAACATTGGATTATAACTGAAAGGTTTTAAGACAAAATGGAGCAACCCATCAAATGAATATCAGTAGCACATATAACGAAAATAAAAACTCTGAATGATAAGCAGACACATTATTAATAAATCATAATAATACATGCTAAAGAATAAGCCCCAATTTCTCATTAACTTCATGTCTCTCAGAATATCGTATCATAATCTCCCTCTCTCTCTCTCTCTCTAGCGATCTGCCAAGTGGCAGGTCCAAGGTACATATTCCTTCTCATGCGCAGTATTCACAGTCTATAAAGAGCACATCTATTAACGAGTAGATCCCTTCACAAAAGGCTATGCCTTATCCACATCATAATATGTCCTATAGCCTGGAGATAATATGGCTTGAGGTAGGTAAAGGAAATACAAAGCAATTGGACGGTCACCTATACTATATAAAACTACAAAGTATTCGCCGGCTAATACACTCCTTGGACTGACTGCCCGGATTTTGGCTCGCACCGTTTATGGACCCCTTACTCTGCTCATCGGCTTTGATTTGGTTCCCCAGTGCTCAATGTTGTCATGGACAACAGTAGCACTCCAATAGTGTTGTTGTTGGCTGGAGCCTGTGGAGATGTTGGTGGGATGTTCGACCGCGGATCAGTATGTGCGGGGTTCAAATCCTGGGCTCGCCCGTCACTAACATAGCTTTCGAGTGAGGAAACTGACGTTAACATTAGCTTTTTTTACTAAGACTGCAATATCTGAACAAGGACTGACCTGGACGGTGAAATGGAGAGCTTGTTGTTACGATTCGGCTGCGAGTTCTTGTTCTTACCTTCTGATCTCAGAAATGGAATAGCTATAAAATAAAAGAGCCAAGTTTAACGCCTGTTTTCGTTCCACAGGAGATATTGCAAGAGACGGTCCGGCAGTAATTCGGACCACAGCCCTGCCGCTTATCAGGAAAACGCGCTGCCAACTTGGCCACCAATCAGTACAACGATATAAACATTATAATATTAGCTATAATATTTGGTGATAGGGCCTAAACGAAATAAAACAAATTCCTAACTAATAACTAATAACTGAAATTTGTTAGATTTCAGTTATAAATTATATGTAATTTCAATGACAAACTAGAATTGACAAAGTTAATTAGATGAATGAATTTGTGTTCTTGTATTATTACGATGTATCATTATAACGTTAAAGCTTGTTAGATAATATAAATTTGTTTATAATATATTAAAGGTTACAATGAAAAAGGAAACTGTCCTTTTTCTAGCAAATATCAGGGCAAAAGGTAGCCTACATATAACTACTGATAGTCAGCTTATTTGCTTGCAAATTATCAACCAACAAATTGACTGCAAAAGGCCATCTTTAGTTCAAGTTAAATTAGTTCCTATATGATTTTCATTGTCTTCTTCGGTTATGACTTAATCGTATCTTATGATCCTGCCAATATATTATTGGTTTAATTTACAACGGTTCGGTCACAATATACTTTAGGCCTATCCTGACAACTTAGTAACTTCTCAGAATTAAAAAAAATAAAAATTACAAGCACACGATAACTTACTGTGTTCGGAATTCAATGCAGTCTTGTCTTGATTACGTGATAAAAATGACGTCTTATTCTTGATATTATTCGTATCTGCGCAACAAACATTGGCTGCTTAATTTCACACTGAAAATCATCTCAAATACAGACAAACATTGAAATATAATACAATCTCACAAAATTTTAGTAGCCTACTGCATATTGCCATTAACTTAAATATAACTTGTAACATTTTCCAAAGTAAAAAAATCAAATATTTTACTACAACGTAAAAAAAGGTAAAGAAGCTAAAGCTAATGTTAACGTCAGTTTCCTCACTCGAAAGTGACGTCAGTGACGGCGAGCCCAGGATTTGAACCCCGCACATACTGATTCGTGGTCGAATATCTTAGCGACATCGCCACTGGCTCCAGCCAATATTTAAAAATGAAAATGGAATAATAATAATCAACTTACTCAGCTTGCAGCGACATTTCTTGATAACTTTAATATCACTCGCGTCACCGTGACATGATTTACAGTAGTACAGCGCTCTGCAAAATATCATTGCTTATATTTATAAATGCATCCTAAATTTTACGTATTTTTTAACTACGTAAAATATAAAGTTAAAATTGAAAAAACGATTAAAGAACATGATTTTTAATGATTAAAATGATTAAGTGATTTTTATTTAAAGCGACATAAGAGAGAGAGAGAGAGAGAGGGGAAAAGGAAGGAGAGATATGGAGAGAAAATGAACACACTCAGAGAGAATGAAATATAGAATAAACAGAGAAGAAAGAGATTTTAGACTAAAACAGCGAGTGAAAGAAAGAAAGATTGCGTGCTATTGAAACAGAGTTGAAAGAGAGAAGAAGAAATGCAGATAGATAGATAGATAGAGAGAGAGAGAGAGAGAGAGAGAGAGAGAGAGAGAGAGAGAGAGAGAGAAAGAGAGAAAGAGAGAATGAGAAAAAAGTAGTAATTATGAGAACCTCTTAACATCATCGGCGGATTCTGCGAGAAAGAATCCCTGAGTGTTGGACTCTATCTTCACCTCAGGTCCCGGATTGATACTTATGCTGCTCTCTGCCCCTTCAGTACCCACTGAAGTAATGGCTATCAGCATCAGCTTCAGCTTGAGAAAACACAGCCTAAAATATCAAATAGGATCATTCGATAACAATAGTAGTTTAGAATATACATTCATAGAGAAAATGCACCATGTAGGCTCAACTGCTACGTTGCTAGCTGATACATTATTACGGCTAGACAGTCTAGGATTGGATAGTCTAGGATTGGATAGTCTAGGATTAGATAGTCTAGGACTGGATATAGCCATCAGCTGCTTAAAATTCGTCCGAGTAAATGGAGCCAATTTGACCTGTTAAATCTTACTCTAAGCAATAAAATTTAAATTTAATAATTTAAAAAATGGGTACAACTGAAAACTGCATTTTTTCACGAGTCGAAAGATTTACTGACAGAAAACAGCAAAAGTCAATTTTCCAAAGCTTCAGATATCAGATCAAATTGTTGATCGATAGAACAGACTTCTAGCTGACTGAAAAGACTGAATAGGCAGTGAAACAGTGAGAGAGAGAGAAAGACAGAGGAAGACAGACAGAAAAGAGACAGAGGTGAATAGATAGAGAGAGAAATAGACAGACAGCGACGAAAAAAGGGAGAGAGGTAGGGGAGTTAAAGAGAGTAATTCACCCGCTCTGAAAAACGAAGTAGCCTAAATGTAAACATAAGCTTAAATTGCTCCTAAGCTTCTGGAAAGTCAAGATTAACGAGCTCTTTCGAAAGATATTATATACTTTAAGTACTAATTCACTGATTGATTGATATCTTGATAGAATCATTAAATGACGAATTCAACGAATGACTTGTTAAAGATTGATTGACTAATAATTGATTAGTCAATCTACATACTCTGCAGCCTCAGGGAACGACAGACCGGAGAAAGCTTGAGAGAGATACTCTGTGTACATTTCCATCCCCGTGCCTCGCATGTAGTCGTTCTGCCATTCCGGCATATCAGAAGACTGCACAAGTACAACATTACTTATTCAAATTATACGATAAAATACTAAAGTACTTTGACGTAAGTACTGTTAAAGGAACACGAAAAAGTACTTTCTCAAATTAAATATTTGTTCAATGAACACATAAAAATACTTGCTCACAGTACAGCAAAAATTCTTAACATACAGCACACAAAAATATTCGTTTCATTTTTTCAATTATTTGCCTTAGAGGTTCTTTTCATACAATAACAATCGTCGGTTATTCGACTCAGAATATTCAGAGTCACAAAAAAACTATGTAAATATATAATAAAGACAATGCATTTTTAAAATAGTTAAAATAGTAATTTTGTTTCATTTACGCATGTTGATGTAATTCATATCGAGATGTTTTGTTCAAACTGGAGGCAGACAAATTAGGTTGCTATTAGACAATCGAACAATCAGATCCGTACTTGTACTCACACACTGTATATAATGAAGAAAATCTAGCCATTTAACTACAGTAAAACTACTCGCAATTCATATTTGCACGTAAGAGTTAACAGAGACACCATATTTATGCGTTACTCATTCAGTTGCACATAAATTATATACATGTGTATATAGCACCGTATAACAATTCTTATAGCTAAATTGTGAACAATGACGTCCATAGATCAGTCAATAAAAGTGGATTAAAGATCGAGTCTGTAGCCCCCTTACCCAAGAAGCTAAATGTCACGGAGACCAAAAAAGTTATTCGGAACGTCTCTGAATGTATCAGCTTCTTTCGAAACAGACGTTAAATTCAGCTTCAACATTTTACAGTTTACCGACATTAAATATTTTGATTTGTCTCAGAATCAAAAGTGGAAGACAGGTTCGTTCTGTGCACGGAATAAAATGACATTAAATATTACATAAGGCAAACAATTTTAGCAAAAAGGTCTTCAGTTGTAAATAGAATAAACTTATAACTACGAAAGAAAATAGTTGATGAATAATAGCAAAATTAATGCATTTCTACAGAGGATGCCGAGTATGAGAAATCAACTTTCAATTACTGATGTAAACAGAAGTGCTATCATATACGTATATTACATTTTTATTACTCCAATAAAGGATATGAGAATATTTTAATATGGTGAAAATATTATTTGGGTATTTAGACATTTTACATAAGCATTTGATACATTCATATGTATCAAATGCTTATGTAAAATTTCTAAATACCCAAATAATATCCTTATATAAATAATTTAATTTACGCAGAAGATTTTTGTATTACGTCTGGACCGCTTTTGTTAAATTGTATTCGTACTCGTATATTTCTCGAGTAGATTAATAGTAAGTTACGACTAAGAGCGCACTGAAGATCAATGACAAAAATCTTCGAAACCATATTTAGAAATGGAAATATTATCATAAAGGGCATAACCTGTGTAACGGAATTACTTTCTTGATTCTATTGAGTAGTCTTTAACAGGCGTGAAAACAGACTCTGAGTAGGATTATATAAATTAGATCTATTATTTAGAAAAAAACGCTAGAGCAAGGGATGCGAAATATAGCAGATAGATATACGGCCTAAAATTTATTACTTGCACTACTTACAAGAAACTTATTCTAATAGAAGCTCAACCAAAATAAAAAAAAGTGTGCAGCAAGCAAAGAAGAAGCTCAATATGTTGCACATAATTAAATAAATAACGTTTTTTCTTCTCAGTCAATACAGCCAATTTGAATGCTTCGTTATTAGATGAACTGCTTTGGACGCATTTTAATCAAGCCTCAAATGTTAGCTTGAAAATATAACTCTGAGAGGACAATAACTACACGTACGTATAAGCTATACTGTATATCTAAGCCCACATCTAAAAAATTACAATACTAAAGCATTCATACAATGACAAATGTATATAGTTGAGTATAAGAGGTTTTTCAATACATATAGCATCACATTTTACAAAACCTTAGCCAACCCTAAAGAAAAAGCCCAACAAGAAGTCATTAAGCGTTTATCTAGTTCCATTAATTCACTAAAAGAGTCTTATTACGTTGCATTAATCTATCCTATTACCAGTAAATACAAATTTATTAGTCAAATAAATCCGTGTGATATTATCATTGCTTGTTAATATTGGTGTCAGAATAATTAATTAAGTGCAACAAATATTAATGGCGTTCAATGAGTCCAAACATAAGATTATAAATTGTTTGAAAGCATACAAAGCACACCTTTTAACGTCTGAATATGCATAATGTCGTTTTAAATTTGTCAACGGCGTTACATAATATATCTTAGCTTCAAGTCTGAAATAG
This sequence comes from Enchytraeus crypticus, assembly GCA_905160935.1. Classification (NCBI taxonomy): domain Eukaryota; kingdom Metazoa; phylum Annelida; class Clitellata; order Enchytraeida; family Enchytraeidae; genus Enchytraeus; species Enchytraeus crypticus. Next base: position 1,331,227 of record CAJHZI010000500.1, on the reverse strand, counting down.
ACCCGTCGCTGATACTGTCTACGGACGACAAAGTGTCGATGCTTAATTTTTCTAACCTTTTTTTCTAAATGACTGCAATGTAGCATTAGAATTCATCTCATGTCCGACAACGCGAAACTAATATTTAACCTCTATTCCATTCATCAGAGTGCGAATTAGAAAAAAATTGAAAGTGGGATGGTCGAACCCTATTGTGATTATTTGGTCGAACCCTATTAAGAATATTTGGTAAAACCCTACTAATATTATTCGATTTATGAGGTCTACTCATTTCTAAGCCCATCTACTACCGCCTCAGAATAGGTCAGGACATAATTTTGTATAAAATATAAGAATATTTGGCGCCGTCACCCCATTCCACTCAATTTTTTCCAATTCGCACACTGCCATTCATTAAAGGTGCAGCATTAATACGAGCACCATGGGGACTAGTTCAAATACAGATGAAATAATTACAGGGCTATGCGTGGTTGTGCATAGGGACTACGCAGTCATAACATCACGAGGGTAAAAAATAACGTCCAGGATTCAGTGCTGATCCTAAACTTAGCTTCTAACATTCTCAAAATTTATTAGCAAAAAACCTTTCTTACCCAGGAGTCCTTTGGCAAATATACGCAATGAAATGATGCATCAATTAGAGCAGTTTAAGATATACAATTAGCGTAAGTTTAAGATGTTCAAGTAGGAAGCTATTTACTTTTGGCCATATTTTGTATCTATCAGTATTCTTTACGCTGGCGGTTTGAGCGCTAACTCACAATGCATCACTAGATCACTTCACATCACTATATCACTACATCACATCATACCACTACATCATATCACCACATCACATCACATTACACCACTACTTTAGATCACATCACAACACATCGCACCACTACATCATATCACCACTACATCACTAAATCACATCAATACGTCACGTCACACCACTGCATCACATACTTACATCACACTACTACATCGCTACATCACTACATTACTACATTACATCACAACATCACATTACACCATTACATCACATCACACCACTGCATATATCACATAACTACATCACACCACTACACCACTACATTACTACATCACATAACTTAATCACATCACTACATCGCATCACATCACTACATCACATTATACCACTACATTACATCACATCACACCACTACATAACTACATCACACCACTACATCACTGAGTGAATTTTATAAAAGCAACAATGAACAATATTGTTAATTTCACGCAAAATGACCGCAGCTAGAGCCTGTTTAGAAGCTAATGGCCGGATCCAGCCTAATCTATTACTAAACTATTTCTGAACAGAAAAAACGATCGTTTAAATAGAATTCACATACACAGGTCGTATACATGTATTAAAAATATTTATTGCTAATTAATTACAGACGCTTTAGTTGAATGCATTATAACAGAAAAAGTTAACGTTTCAGTCATAATCAAAACGCAAAGAGTACATTTACAAATTTCAGAAAATTGTTACAGCACACACGAAACAAATATTCGTAACCCTCGTGCCAACTATTCGCAGTACACGTGATAACTAACTACTCAGTAGCACAAATGCTAACTATTCTTTAGCTTAAATGAGTTCCCTGTTTCTCACGAATAGAATGGAAATTCAAACCTATACAACGCTTTACAAGGCATACAATTCTGCAGAATCTTTCATCGACTTAAGAAGTAACTGAGAACCCTAGGAAAAGACTGATTGGACTGCTGTATATCCGAGATTTCACTTCTGATAGGGAGAAAAACTGACCTTTCAGCGTCTGTGACCAAGCGTTACTACACAGTAGGCTACTTGTTAAAACTGCAAACATTTATCGCTTAGCTTCTCAAAAACCAGATTAAAGTATTCTGAATTTCATTAAGAAAACTAAAATTTAACTTGAAACCAACCTGTCGGCTTTAGTATGTTTTATGGTTTTCTAAGATTAAATGCTATTCATTTTTTCACCAAGATCTCTGATTTTTAAGCCGACCCTGACGCTCCGGACCACAGATAACGCATTATTTGTTTAACAATTTGTTACACACAGCGATTGTTAATAAGAACTACCACACAGAGAGAGATAGATAGAGAGAGAGCGAAAGAGAGAGAGACAGAGAGAGAGAGACAGCGGGAGAGAGAGATAGAGAGCGACAGAGAGAGAGAGAGAGAGAGAGAGAGAGAGAGAGAGAGAGAGAGAGTGAGAGCTAGATACTCACTGACTGATAGGATCTCATGGTGAAGAGGTTGGCTAGGAGGGTAGAGAACCCAGGGGCCAGGCAGCTCTGGGCGATGAAGCCTAGCTTCAGCTCCGCCAGACACACGGCATCATCCCCTCTCTTCCAGTCCCAGCTGGGTATGTTCAGCAGGTAGGACTGGAGCAATCATAATCAGCAGTAAAACATTTTTTCCATCAGTCGTAAGGAAACAAAGAAGTCGATAAGTAAGGCGTAGTTGAGTCATTGAGCCATTATAAGACACGCCAAACTTAGCAGAGGTCGAGAGTGCTTTAGGATGTTAAAAATTATTCAGTATAAAAGTATATTTACATTTACTTTATAGTAAAAGTGTACTTACATCCAATTTTATTCATGACAGGACGGTGACCAGCCTTAATTCGGTGACCAGCCTTACTCGCATCCTTAATCAAAAGAATTCTGTTTAAAAATTATCGGTAGTTGTTGCGGTTTAGTATCTTACTGGACATCGAGAATAGCATAATCAGCCAACCTGACAGTAAAGAATTAAGAATTCACCAGGCTAGAATATTATCCCTGTCGTTTTCAGTCGCATATCAGATTCGAGAGATATATCGGAATATCCTTACTCAAAGACTTTCAGTCTCCTTAAGAATTCTCTATCAGCCATCAAATTGATATCATTAAAATATTGTCTTGAAATACGTTTACGTAGTTTTTAGCTTGGGACTTCTACGGCTTTTGAGATAGCTTCCATTGTCTTTCGTATTTCAATTGCCAATAATTCCCCATACGCGCATTAAATGGTTAATCCGATTTGCGCAGAACAAGCAACATGATTGGTAATTAACGCCCCGTCACTCACGTGCTTCAAGGACAGGAAACTGACGCCAAATTTGACTCAAGTGGTCTACGAGTTCAGGCTCTATTCTGCAGTGATGATGACACAGTACGAGTAATTTTTTCTTCTTCTTTTCTCTCTTTCACTTAGTGCACTGCCTACTGGCAGGTCCATTGTATATAACGCCTCCACGCTTCTCTATCTTACGCTTTCCTCTTCAATCCACATACGACTGGATCTTTAGATCATCTAACATTCTTAATCTCGGACGCCTCCTCTTCTCTTTCTATTCACCCTTCCTTCAATGACCTCTTTTAGCAAAATTTTGCCCCCCATCGAATGTATCCTATCAGTATCTATATGTAACGTTATGATAAAACATATCAACCTTATTGTGGTACTGAAGCAGTTGGACGATGACCTTGATGTTGTCATGGTAGTTCTTTATTGAGATGACTCTGAGTATGTTGGCAGCGTCCTCAGCATCAGGGTCCTCACAGTATTTATTAGCCAGCACCAGGCAGGCGTCTGCTTCCTTTATCTGATATTTCAACAATAAAAATATTTACTAAGAATTCTGTAGAGAAAAGAGGAAATGGGCCTTAAACAAGCATTTATGCTTCCTGACCCAGTGTGCCGTTATGTTATGCTATGTTATGCTATGTTAAAAGACCGATCAGACATTATACTGAAATCATCATTTAGAGCAAAAAATTCTAGAGAAAGCCTTCCAAATCTGAAAGTCTGAAAGTGATGGCTTTTAGCATTCTTCTAAATATACTTTAATAATTATGGAAGGTAATAATTTAGAAAATTTCATCTACCGATTGCTAATATTTAACTTATTCTTCCTGGCAATGATCAACTGAGAGTTCAATTCACCTAAAGATTAGTCATTTAAAATATCAAGACATGACTCTAAGCAATTCATGAGCTATTTATGCAATAAAAGCAAAACAAAGTAATAATAAAATATAAACCTGTCTCACCAAATAATGGCCGCTACAATCCAGCTTTTAACTGCTTATTGCTTAATAGCTAGGCATCAAGCAGTTAATCTTACATATGTCTTACATGTAGACACTACAGAGTTAAGTACAGTCATACAGCTCAGTTTAGCGTCTGTTTCCGAATCACACGAGATACCGTCACACATGGTCTGGCGGGAATTCGAACCTATTATCTCCTACTTCTAAGGCAAGCTAACGATCCGTCGGCCATCCCATCAATTCAATTTAAAGTGAATTAGATTACTCAAGAATTGAGCTGACCTATAGTTATGAGATCTCCTTAGCTGTTTGCTCAAATCACTCGCTGAGTTTGTCTGGGTCAAATGTCGCTTAAATTGCATTTCAGGCATGACGACCTTTTTTAATCCACTGTCGAGATTGTGGATTTAGATATTACCAGATCTTGATGGAAAGCAGAGTGAGAGACAGAGAGACAGTGGGAGGTCAATACATAAAAAAGATGGAAAGCGAAAGAGAGAGAGAGAGAGATAGAGATAGAGAGAGAGAGAGAGAGAGAGAGAGAGAGAGAGAGAAAGTAAAATACAAAGAGAGAGTACTGAATAAATTCAAGAAAAACCGTGAAATCTATGATTCATCCAAAACTGCATGTATCATATTAATGATAAACACAGATTTGCAGTGGAAAAGTTGTTGTGAGTTCGCAATAAGACCCTTCACTATTATTACTATATTATTACTATTTTGCGAATGCTAATAATAGTTAAAGTTCAACGTCCGATTCTTCAGGGGCGTGCTACAAAACTTATAGATCAATCAAGTAAAAGGTTTACTGAGGTATAGATATCCACATCGGTTGTCACATTTAACCGTTAAATTGACAAATGCTTCGTCATCAATTAGGCTTTAGCTCTGTTGATGCATTACACAGAACGGCTTTTTAAGAATGCAGTCAACTGAACAATGTAGAGTTTCAGTGATTGCTGTGAGTTCCCAGTGATAACAAAGTCGTCAATTTAGCAACGCAGTACACGTCATCCAGTAGCTTTTTATTTTATTTTCTTTATTTAGTTATGCATCACATAATATATAATCCTGACAGACATATATGCAAGCAGACTGAAAGTTCAACCTTATATGTGATCGTAATAAAGGCAGTGACGGCAATATCAAATACCGGTTTTGTAATTAATAAAAGCAATATGTAAAAAAAGCGACTACAAATAAAAAGTAAAGTTAAAGATATCCATTACAAGTATATTTGTTTAAAATTACAACATTACAGCACAATAAGTACAACAATTACAACAAAACAATTACAACACAACAATGACAAGCTAACTAGGTTAGAGGATACTCACATTAACTCTGTGTAAATCATTGGCGTCCATAACTGTTCCCTGGAAAAATTCAACCTGAGTGAAATGCCTTTTGAAGAGACCTTCCAATTCAAGATCCGGCTCTTTTCTAAGTAACACATAATTAATTAAGCATTAATGCATGAAATAGCTCTAAAACACGTACATAAAAATGCTAGTTTACATATATGTAAAATAAGTCAGATATATGTGGTACAGTGCACTTGCTTGTGCCCCAGTAGGTAGAACACTTGACTGATATGCATAAGATTACGATTACGAATCAACGCCGTCTGTCAGTAAGCATATGTCCTAGGAGCTTAACTTTATATATATATATATATATATATATATATATATATATATATATATATATATATATAGTAATAATAATAAAGGTTTAACGTTCGTTTCCTCATTTATATAGTAATAATAATAAAGGTTTAACGTTCGTTTCCTCATTTATATATATATATATATATATATATATATATATACATATATATACTTAAGAAATATGCAAGTATACGATCAATAAAATGTAGAATGTTATGTAATTTGTCTATGATAATAACATAATAGCAAGAACATTTATAATAGTAATAATTTAATGATAGAAATGAAGCATCGAAGAACTGGAGAAATATTCTGATATTTTGTTAAGTTACAATTTTTAGTAGACTTCAGGACTCTGGCGGCCATCAATGCAGCTAGTGCAGGATTCACCGTTGAGATTGCCAGACGACCGTATCTTGTTTCCGGTAACCGCTGTGAATTATTTCCAAGAGCAATGGATGCAAAAACGATTTTATGGCCAATTCAGACGTAGGGCCTAAAGGAATGTAGTCGAAATATTTTAAAGACGCCTTTTCAGCTCAATTTTAAAGCAATAAATGCAGCTTTACCTTTTAGTAAAGATGTTTATATTATATTCATTTCTTTATTCGTCAAAAACAGACAGGATCAAGATGCATCACATATAAATATATACACACACATACACACAAAAACATAGGATCATAAAACAATCAAAAATGAAATACTAGAAACTTAACTAGAATTCCTGCTAATACCAGCACTAGCATTAAAAGCTTCGTAAATTAAATACACGCTTCTACCATAAGACACTGTATTGTCTAGAACTATCGAACAATTTATAGGCAATCTAAAACAATGACACATTTTATCTACATCCCTCAACAAATATCTAATTACAAAATGCTTTAAAATTATATTTATACTGAATCTATTTAGGCTGCTTCTAAAGAAATTAAACATAAGTTTAACTCTAATGTGCCTAAAATCCAACTTACCCAACCCTATCATAATTGGCTTAACAGATTCCCATTTATGATAGTTAAATAGCTTTCTATAAACACTGTTCCAGGCAACAGTTAAATCATGAATTTGATCATTTCTAAGTGAAATACTAACAGTGGCATAGGTTGAAATGGGCAAGCAGTAGGACTCTAAAAGATGCAATCTTGTCAGCTCAGTTAAATAAGCTGATTTACTCAATATATTATTGCAACTAGAGCAAAATTTTCTAATAATCAAATTGGTATCAACCATTAGATTTTTACTTGCTATAAAAGTAATACCTAAGTATTTAAAACGTTTTACCCAGTTTAATGGTTTTTTCATTAGAGACATTGGAGAAATTTCACAGGCTGACCCTAACCCAATCGCAGCACACATAGATTTATCTATATTGAATTCCAATAGTAAATTATCACACGAAATTGAGCATTGATCTAGCATCTTTTGTAAACCGAGCACCGTTGGTGAAATAAGAAGCAAATCATCAGCGTATAAGATCATACCAACAAATTTTTCACCAATGGTACAACCTACATTAAGAGATTTTAGGTCATTAATGCAAGGATCAATAAAGATATTAAATAAAGCCGGCGATAGAGAGCTACCTTGTCTCACGCCACTTTTAACACAAGTATTATGAGAATAGGATCCATTCTAACGAACACAGACATTTAACTTAGAATACCAGTCCTGTAGCACAATTATAATCCATAAAGGAATGCCCTTCAATATAAGACTTGTAAATAATTTAAAGTGGTTAACTTTATCGAATGCCTTCTTCAGGTCAAGTGTGGCCATAAACACACTATTACCATTATCTAGAAAATATTTAACGACTTCAGTCATCATAAAAATTGCATGATTACAACCTGAGTTTACCTTGAAACCAAATTGGAGGTTGCTAGTAACAAGATAATCCTCACATATATCAAGAATGACTAACTCAAACAGTTTAGAAATGAGTGCAATTAATGTGATACCTCTATAGTTGTTGACGTCGTTTTTATCACCCAGTTTGTCCTTAATTATCGGGATAATATAACCTGTACTGAATCCTTGAGGAACATAACTCTGGATAGCAATGCTTTTAAATAGGTTAGTTAACTGAACGACTAGTATAGGGTGTGCATATATTAGATTTTCAGCCATTAAATTGTCAGGACCACAAGCCTACATATAGCAAGCTTACGTATACAGCGATCCACTAGCTCAACCGTTAAACACGACATATCAGGAGCATAAACATTCGAGCAATTAGCTAAACGTTTAGTCATCAAGCATTCAAACTCAGTTTTAACGTTGGTAGCCAGACCGGAATCACAGAATACAGTTTGAAAATGATTCATGAAGGCATCTGCAACCACCTTATCCGAACTGGAACCATTAATACATATCTTATTGTTATTAGTATGACCAGTATGCATATTCTTTGACCAAGCATTCCAAAATATGGTGCTGTCTTTATTAGAAATATGCAAAATTAAATAGGCTTCATCATACCTACTTCCATATTTCTCAGCTGCTTTTTAATAGCTTGTTTATATTTGAACTTTGCATCGTTCTTAATGGAGAAGATCAAACCAGTTTTTGGTCGACCCATATCATGCCAAATACGATGCCACATAATAGACTTATCCTTAAGTTCATTTAGTTGGTCATTCCAGAATGGTTTTAGTGCTGAAGAAGGTATTTTAGGAATGAAAGTGCTCTCTGCTGTTAACAGCGCGTTAACAATATTGCTATAGAAATCATCTATAGCTAGTTTAGCATTGTTGCCATTACAAGAATAACGATAGTTACACGAACAGGTACAGCTATATAAACAAGTACAAATGTGTAAATTAGAGAGTAACATGCCACTATAATTATAATATTTACGCAAGTCATCTTTGTCCCATCTACGCTTGAATAACTTGCTACTATTGGCGGTATCATCATTTAACCCAGACTCACTGGACTGCAAACTTCCAAAGGGAATTGTAATGCAGCTATTTAGCGTCATACTAACTGGACGGTGATCATTGTGGTTTAAAGGGCAATCTATAATTTCGACAGAGTTAATGTCAGATTTCAATTCATTCGTTACATAGAAATGATCAATACATGAACTATACCCATAATATGAATTAACAAAAGTACATTTATCATTAGTGTCACACTTAACAATATCATCACAAGAGCTCATTTTAACACTCGTAAGAAATTGATTCAAAATATTAAAGCCTAGATTTTTGCTGTCCAACTCAAAATTAGTGTCGCCAAGAATGATAACATCAGTATGGGAATTATTCTCAACAATATACTCAATAAAACCTATTATCACATTAACATCATCTCTATATGTTGCAGCTTCGGAAATACAAGGAAAGTAAACATTTATCAATAAAATAATGCGATTACCTAACGATATCTTAACCGCTAAGCATCTATTAGAGGGATCTGCTCCCACATATTGTACAAACTTATCAATTGATTTATGCCATAATAAAGCCACACCAGAGAAAGGCCTACCTCGCAGTATGCCTTCTTCCAGCCTATTAGTCATAGCGGAAACAGAACGCAACTCATAATCAGTACATATGAGTAAAAGCTTATGCAATTCGTTTTCCCTGAGCCAGTGTTCTTGTACTGCAATTATACAATGCTTTATTGCTAATTCTTTTAGCATAGCTGCACCATTGTTAAAACCGTGCATATTAAAAGTCGCAATATTAATTGCCATAGTTAAATATAAGATATAGGCTATCTTTATTTCTGGTTATACCACCACTCCCTAATTACAGAGTTTTCAGGCCATACACTTGCATCTAATATATCACCTTTGTATTTAACATCACAGGTGACAATGAATGCACTGGATTTGTATTCACGACCATCCTTACCAACCCCTGACAATTTCTTACAGACGCAGCCTTGGATTTCACTGGCTCCTAGCAACACCATTATATCATCAGTAGTCGTTTCCTTCTCCAACCTCCCAACAAAAATTGCCATTCTTTTGGAAATAGCTTTAACTTTTGAGTCACCCGTTGTAGTTTTTTTCCCGCTCAAATGTGAAGGCCTAGGCTTCTTCCCCTGGACGAGCTGAAAGACATCCTGATCCCCAGTGATGGAACTAGGGTGTGATGATGTTCTCTCCAGATTAGTAGGCTTCTTTTGTGAGATTGAGCATTGCACAGGGGCCTGGGGGGAGGACGAATTAACTATGTCTGCCCAAGCTGTCTTATGAACGGCAACATCATCACGACTATTAGGAGCACGGATACGATCCTTGTTAGGGGGTTCATGCGACTTATACGAATCCATAGTTTGAGTTCCGGACGAAGGCAAGAGAGAGATGGGAGGACCCTTATCCAACCCATGTAGAATGGCGTCTATCTTAGAGTCTATAATACCGAACCTCTCACCCAGAGTAGACTGAACATCGGAACTGGGGGCTGGCTTCTTTATAAACTCCTCCATAGAGTTTAGTTTAACCACAAAGCTATCCATTTGAGACCTCATTTCGAAGATCATCGCAGAGAGTCCACAAACGTCCTTTTCGGTAAATCTGGTTGGCGGAACTCTGGAGTGATCAAGGGCAGCGAACTTGGGCATATCCAGCTTGTTGATATCTGCCGCCATTCATGCGTCCAATATATCCTCAGCGTCGAGCTTGCGTTTATTTTCTGTAACACGCCGAGCTATATTCCTAGGCAAAGCGGTTTTAACATTGTCATTGCTCCTACACTTATCTAAAAACTCAAAGAGCACATTTGTAGCCTCTGCAATCTCCTCCGTGTTGTAGAAACCAATCAGCTGAGTAACTATAGCTTGTCTCGCTTGGGCATTTACGTTATTAGATACGAAGCATTACAGCTCATTAACAGTTACACAGGTAGTGTCCGTCATGATGCAGTTCTCGATAACGTATAGTGCAGCCTTCTGGTTCGTTAATATTAATAAATGAGCATAAATTAGTAACGGTATTTATTTATATTTTAAAAATAAACAACCGCCATTTTTTCTTATGTGCCATTCCAAATTCTTATTTAAAAATTCTTATTTAACCGCCATTCTTATGTGCCATACCAAAAAATAAGTAGGTTTACGTCAGCAATATATTACAGAACCATTAAGAAATTTCCATTAACAACTTCGCTGAATCGTCTACTGAATTTGAAGTTGTTAGCAAATGTGCGCTAAAACACTTATACATATACTAATAACATTACAATGTAGCCTCTTTTCCTTACGAAATCAAAGTTTATCTTTTATCACAATTCAGTGATTGATTTTAATTTAATTGATTGATTGATTGACAGATTGAACCTGTTCATAATGACGAGCTCCACGTCAACGTCCTCTCGATCCTTATGCAGAAAGTCTGACATGAAGTTAGAAACTGACTCATAAGTTATGTGACCACATAGCACTATGTGCCTAGCAAACAAAACACATTATATTATTGATTGTTATGTGACCACATAGCACAATGTGCCTAGTAAACAATACACATTGAATTATTGATTACTGTTATGTGACCACATAACACTATGTGCCTAGCAAACAACACACATTTAATTATTGTGTCTATTAAAAATACACATTAAACTATAGTTTATAGAATATATAACACAATGCACCTATTAAAAATGCACAATATATTATAGTTTGCGACCTGATAACACTATATGTTACCTCTATTAAAATACACATTAAATTATAGTTTTGTGACCGAATAACACTATGTATCTATTAAGAAACACATTAAATTATAGTTTTGTGACCAGATAACAATAGCTGGCTATTAATAATATTACGTCCCTGACATCATCCTTGTATGAGGAAACGGAAGTTAAACCTTTATTATTACTATTATTATTAAAAATACACATTAAATTATAGTTTTGTAACCAGCTAAGACTAAGTGTCTGTTAAGGCATATAGGCTATATTAATAGTTCTGTAACCGCATAACTATGTCATTATAGTAGTGAACATATAGCAATGTGTGTCTTATAAAACACGTAAATATGCTAATTAAGTTAAGTTGTCACTTAGTGTTATGAGACTATTAGATATCACAAAATTATAACATTAGTCATTATTAGAAGACTTCAGTGTTTGAGTACAAAACGCAAAGGTGAACAGATTTTAAGTTTCGCGAATATCTTATAGCTTAAAACGTAGTTTTTCACATTTATCAAATTTATTAGAAATGTTTGTCATACATTATTCTCTCGGATATACTTACTTTCTCAGATGTTTTCTTTTTCAGAATTTACTGCATATTTTACAAAAATACTATGACGTAATATATTATTACTGAGTTGCCATAATGTAGATCTACTCTGAAATTAAATTTTTCTGCAATATTGATTATTCTTTATTTAAAATTATCTTTATTTAATTTATTTCTGCTTCAGATTAGTCCTTTTTACTAATCGGAAAAACAATCCGAAAGTCCTTAGCTTAGGAGAACTACTACAAAATTGTCCTTTTGACGGTTAGAAAGTTTATTCCTAATCATTTGCCATACGGTGTCAGAAGTGCTAGTCGTCATCATGGACGATCATTTCACTATAGTAATTGCCCTTAATGCACGTTCGTTTTGCTGGTAAGCCGATACAGTTAATTCAAATAGAACTGGTTGGCTGGTGTAGCAGAAACTCCAGGAAAATGAAACAATTGATGCAACTACAATAGAGAACATTTTAGTTGGCCGCATAACGCATCTGCTACCACTGAACGTCTAATAATTACAATAATAATAATAGCAATAATAATAATAACAATACGCCAAGCTGATATCTGTAATGATAATTATCTAAATAATACTTGTCTGGTACAACAATGTGGACTTAATGAAGCGTCTATAATGGTGAGATATATAATACGTAGGTATTACACTAAATAAAGTATTTAAAGTGACGTCAATCGAATAGTTGCAGACATTTCACATTAATCAATTGTTCTCTTATAGACGAATGGAGGAAGTTTCAATAACTGTATTGTGAATAGAAAGTTGAACAATTGCTTGAGTGATGAAACTTCATTGGAATTTACTTAATAAATTTAGACCCCTATATATTATTGTAAATATTCTACTAACAATAACGAAAAAGATACAGCAAGTTTACACAAAGGCCTATTGCTGGAAATGAAATTTAATACTAACAATAATGTCAGTAATACAAGCCATGTAATTTAATAAGTAAGATAAACATACTTATAAATAAAATAATATATACATATATATATATATATATATATATATATATATATATATATATATATATATATATATATACACACACAATTGCGGCAAGATATCCGACTGCGGATCAGTATGTGTGGATTCAAATCGTGGACTCGCCTGTCACTGATATAACTTACGAGAGATGAAACTGGAGTTAAATATCGACTTAACTTTATAATGTATCTTTGCCTGTAAATATCAGAATACAATACGTACAGTGCTGTACACATGCACATAGAAGAAGATAGGTGATAGCATACATATTTAAAGGCATACACTTATACACATTATATTTATATATAACTACAGGCCCCCTATATTTACTATATATTATGCATATAATGGCGACGTTAAAATATGTACTACCAAATCTCGGCAGAATCATATATTTCGCTCAAAAACTGCGGCAAATACTGCAAAATATCTTGAATTTTTAGCTATTATTCCTGCTTCTGAATTGTATGACACCTCTAGTAAAAACGTTCAAGATACTTTTGATCACTTTTACTCTAAGGCTAAGTTCCTTCTAGACAGATTCTTCCCACTTAAAACAGTTACCTTAACCTCATCTGATCCGGAATATATCACCCCCGAAATTAAATCATTGCTAAGAAAAAGAAACTCTCTTTTTCATAAATGTAAATTAGATATGGCTAATTCCTTTACTGAGAAAACTGATAAGCTAATTACAAAGCATAATTCTAAACAACTAACTAATCTTAACTCGACTTCTGGTGCATATGACCTGTGGTCTGCAGTTAAAAAAGTCACTGGCAGGAGTTGAAACTTACAAACACCTCCCAACTCCAAAATAAATGCTGATTTGCATAACTGTCATTATGCATCAGTATCAACTGACACACACTATACTGAACCTAATGTTAGCCTTATTATTAATGATATTCCAACTTCCTTAGTTTCGGAAATAACAATCTTCAATATTTTGGACAGAATGAAACCAACTGCTACAGGGCCAGATGGTCTTCCATCATGGTTTCTTAGAATTTCAGTTCCAATTCTCGCTTCACCTATTGCTCAACTAATTAGCCTATTAATCTCTCATTCCTATGTTCCCACTCAATGGAAATCTGCCATAATCAAACCTATACCTAAAGTCTCGTGTCCAACGGAACCATCAGATTATCGTCCTATTTCCATAACCTCCGTTCTCTCTCGTCTTACTGAGCGAATTATTACCTCAAGATACATACATCGAGCATTTTCATCACCACCCTCTCATCTTGATTTTACTAACCAATTTGCTTTTCGCCCTACTGGATCTACTACTGCTGCTCTTATATTCCTATTTCATACTATATGTTCACTACTAGAATCACAACATTTTGTCAGAGTGATTACTCTAGATTTTAGTAAAGCTTTTGACACTGTCAGACATTCGCACATGCTTGATAAATTTAGCTCACTAGACATACCAAGCCCTGTAATGAAATGGATTGCTAGTTTTTTAACTAATCGCTCTCATCAGACAATTTTTGACGGTCATACTTCATCCTGTGCAACAATTAATGCTAGTGTAGTTCAAGGCTCTGCCATTTGACCTCCTGCTTTCGTTGTTACTGCATCAGATCTCAAGACTTTGAGTAAATCCAACGCGCTACTTAAATATGCTGACGACACATACTTAATTGTGCCTGCGTCCAATGTTCATCTAACAGAGGTCGAACTTGCCCATATTGAAGATTGGGCCAAAATTAACAATCTAAAATTAAACAGAATAAAATCTAAAGAAATTATATTTCACTCCCCAAATAATAAGAGGCAGGCTTCTGCAGCCCCTCATCTTGAAGGCATAGAACGCGTCTCAGATATGAAATGTTTGGCTGTAACTATCTCCTCAATTTTTTTTCTATTCACATAAATAATCTCTTATCCTCAAGTTGCAGCAATATTTTTGCTTTGTATAGTCTACGCACTAAAGGACTATCCAACGAACTCATTCTGAGAGTATTTCAAGCATCTACATTAAATAGGCTTCTCTACGCATCCCAATTTTGGTGGGGTTTTACCACTGCGGAAGATAGAAAGAGACTTGAAGCTTTTTTGAGACGATCAAAAAAGGCAAATTTCTGCAACTTGGAATCCAGTTTTGAAGATTTGTGTGCTTCAGCTGATTATAAACTTTTTAATAATGTACATAGTGATAGCGCCCATCTACTTATCCCGCTTTTGCCTCCACTTGCCTTATCACCCATATCTAACTAGAAGAAACGTTGCCGGTAGAAATTTCACACTTCCTACTAAACGAAATAGTTTAATTGACAAGAACTTTATTACCCGTATTATACTTGAAGATGCTAGAAATTATTAACTTTTAACTTACAATGCCTACCTGTTTATTTTTAAACTGCTGAAATTGTTTTCTACTACTGTTTAATAATGCTTAGATAGCTATATGTGACTTTAGAACTCTTAAAGTAGTATAAGTTTGCCTTGGTCAATATTTTTTAATGTTATCGTACTATTTTCAATCTTGTACTTTTGATTTTGTGTTGATTTCCTGCCTGTATCTGTTATATAGCTATGTTATCTGTCATATTGTTACAGTCTGTGGTTTGTCAGATTGATTATGGAAATAAAAGGAATAGATTATTATATATGTGGAAGACAGTTTAGAAACCATATTTTACCATAATCTGTCCTGCGTCACTTGGAAGTCTGCACTTCATATCAGCTACATTGTTTTAGAAGTCATCAATCTTTCTAGTAAAATAATTACTTTCTGCACCAGTGTCCCTAGTGAAGGCTGAAGAGAAACTGCGGTAAAGAACTTCACTGAAATTGTCAACTAATCGATATCCTTCATGAAACACTCATAGGAGCGTAATTAATAATTACAAGACTGCCCCAAAATGCGAGTCATTATTAAAATCTATCAAGGACTAACGAATTTGCAACTCCGGCTAAATTTCTTACAAGCGTTTTTATGAGATTAACAATATCTAAGCGTTATTAGGACAATATGAAGTTTAAGCTATATTTTTGTATAAAATACAGTGAATGCCGAATATGAATTCATGGGGCTATAGTTGTCACAAAACCTCTTACAGCTTACGGTCACATATTCAAGTCTTAACCTTGACTACTTTTGAGGAAATGATCAAATTAAAACATAAAACTTAATAAAAAGTTGACCGGACTTATCTATTTCCGGCCTCTAGTTGTGCAACCGAGCTAACATGACGTCATTGTACATGGAAGAAGCGACACGCAGAACATTCCGGGCCCCAGGGACACTGTGGAATACTGGATACGCCGCTATGACCGGTTCAAA